>JAWWEQ010040746.1:0-18391 GCA_035583055.1 Torymus tubicola | reverse complement strand
TTAGGTGCTTTATTGTATATTAGCCCAAGTACAAGGCCAGAAATTAGCTACAGTGTAAACTACTTAAGTAGATTTCAGAATTGTTACACAAGTACGTACTTTAAATATTCCCTAAGAATTCTATAATACCTATGGGACTAGGCAGGTGATAGTATTGGCAGAAAGTCAACAACAGGTTATGCAATAAAATTGTATGGGAATTTGATATATTGGAAGTAAAAAAAAAAAGATTGTACCGAAAGCATCCACATATGCCGAATACGTAGTACTATTAGAATCAGTAACAAAAATGAAAATTATATTTGAATTAATTAAGATTTTTAAAATAAAAATAGATAAGCCTACAAAATTTTATGAGGATAATTCAGGAGTCGTGAACTTGGAAAAATTTGGAAATTTTACAAAGAATTCGAGAGGCATCGAAATACATTTTCACTTTGTGCATAGTTACGTTAAGGATAAAATAATAGATGTAGTTAAAATAAATACTGATAAAAATCTAGCAGATATATTCACAAAAGCACTATGTAGAGAAAAGTTTGAAAAGTTTAGAAACATGTTAAATCTACTAAGTTAAAGATGTTATAAAGTAAAAATAAGATAATGAAAAATTTCCAAGAATACAAATTAAGAAAATGAGATGATAAAGAATATGTATTAAAAAAGGAAAATGAATTTAAAAACCATGTACAGCATAAAGCTAAGGAAGCATGTTGAGAATAGTAGCTTTAGACTGTACGCATCATATATACTGTTATGTGTACGTGCCTCGAATAAATGTATATGCATGTACACGTACGCGAGCTCGAGCTCGTGCTATAGATTCGTAAATGTATACACATCTTGATTTACAGTAAGTGTACATGTGAGTGAGAGTACCTCGCTGTAATAGACTGTATCACTCTACTCTCACTCTCGTCGTAGCAACCATACCGTAAGCATCAAGAAACGTAAGCTCTCTATGTTCATTGCTAATAAACCTTTTATTATTGTTTAATCGACAACTAGTTATTTAACAACCCAACTCACGTCTCTATTTTCTCAACAAAGTCTTGTACCAATGTTTTTAGACACATTTGTTTTAGCGGTGATGAATGTAGCCGTTTGCCTGTGAATAGCATCCTCGAAGCCAAAGATTCGTCGTATTTTTTCGTTAAATGTTGTGTAATGGGGTTCTTTGCAATCGTAGGTCCGCCTCAAAGCATAGTATCCTTTCTGAAAATCCGTTGGAGTGAGTTGTTGAGTTCAGCAACACAAATTTACAAATTCCATTATTACCAGTCAATTCCTCAGCGTAGAAGAAACCATCGATATTTTCCCCGTTCAGATCCTCTATCTCGTACAGGTAAATACGTTGGCTTTGCAAACACGGCAAACTTTGAATATCTCCTTGGAGTAATTTTTTTCAAACCCTTTCTCGAAGGTCCCCTTTAAACGACTGATTCAAACATAATCAGCAACCTTGTATTTAGGGTATTTTGCTTGGCTCTGCCCGGTGAGACGTCTTTGCAGATTGGTGCGGGCTTGAGCGGCGTTATCATTCATGCTTATAGCTGAGTGTACAGTGTTGTTGTAAGCATCGACAATTTTTTCTATTACATCGATGTATCTATGTATATTTCGGTGTGTAAAATATCGCCAAAGACATTCTATGATTGTACGATTTAATCTTTCGACAGCAGCTGCTTTGACGTCAGGATTTCTGGCTACACGAAAGCGTATGCGGTGGTTTTTCAAAACGTTTTGTACGTCAGTGCCTACGAATTCCTTACCTTTGTCGGTTTGTAGGTAAATAGGAAGACGTCCGTTGGTGCGTTTAAAAATTGTTTCAAAAGCCAATGCCACCGTCTGCATCGATTTATCGCGTAACGGTTCCACCTAAGCAAACTTACTGAGTACGTTTATAACAACCAGTAGATACGTATAACCATCGTTTTCATTTTTGAGCGACGACAGCTGACATAAGTCGGCCTCCCAAACATCGTCAATATTTGTAACGTTGTATTGTGATCTTGAAAATTTTCTGCATATTGGTCGGTGAAGTGTGTAAGCATCTTGATTACTCAGCCATTGCTGTATACGTTATTTTCTTTTTTCGAGATAAATTTACCTCGTTTATTGACACGTAAAAGTCCGGCTGCACCTGCGTAACCAGCCTCGTGCGATGAGTTATAATATTGATTCTCGTATGACATCAAATGGCGAATTTTAACCACTTTTATCGGGCTGCGCGTCTAGTCAACGGTGGGGAGGCTATTGGTGCTTGTATTTTACGTTTCGTTAAAATTTTAGCAGCAGCTGTTAGTCGATTGGCAATTTTTAATATATCTGTATTTCCGATAAGATTGTTCAGCGTGTCTGTACTGCCGATAAATTTGGCAAATTGAAATCGACCGGCTGGTTCCTCGTCCTCGTCACCTTGTTTTCTATTTTTTGGAGCGTGATTCAATAATTCCATGATATTTGACTGTGGAACGAGTTTACCGGCAATGATAACGTAGCCCGCGCTATTCCATTTTAAGCGCTCGGGACCGAATGTGCGCCAGTGCCTCAACAGCATACCAGCTTTTTTGGAGTAAATTTTAGGAACACCCTCCAGAATAGCCTCCTCCGTCGGTGGGGCTAGTGTGGTTTGGATTTCGTCAATTTCACGCACCGCGTCTCTGGCGTCGAAGCGTTCGTTCTCTTTGAAGAATAAATAACGTCTGAGTACTTGCAAGTAATTTTTGCATTTTTCACGCTCGTCCAAAAATTCTTTCGATTTTAAAATGTCAAACATATCCGAGTCCTGGCGCGACAAATTGTCACCTGAAGTTTGCACAATATTGTCAGTGCTATCTTTAACAACTGATTGAGCAGCATTGGGCATTGGGTAGAGTCGGTTTGCTAGTTGTCGCTGGATTCGCTGAAACGAGAATCATTTTACGTGCTCGATCCATATCTTAGTTACCCAAAATCTTTGAAAATACCATACTTATCAGAGGTCCGAGAAGAAAAGGTAAAAAATAACCACCGTTTTCAAGTATAGGTTCTCTGTTTCTCCAACCGATATTTCCACGGTCACACGTCACTTGCGCAAAACACTTTTATGCTTCTTTAAACGTCTTTTCTCTGTATTTTTCAACTTTACCACACCTTGCAGTACGTTTAATGCACACTCGCAGATAGACTTTACCAAATCTTTGTTAGCTGTACGAAGTAGTGCTCTATGCTGTTGATTGTCAACGTGACAGAGTGCATTCAAAAGAGCCACACGCTTCTCGGTTATTGCTGCGATAGCAATGATTATTGTACACTGTCTTATACGCTTTTATCAGTTTTACTTTGATGAATATTTCGGGACGTACGCGTACTGTGGCGCATCGTCGGGGTAGATGCTAGTATGAAAAAGATATTCGCCCAAAGTATCTTGTTTCATGTCGAGCAGCAAGTAACTGTACGGTGGTGAACACGCATCGATGTAAGCTTCTTGTAAGAATTTAGGGTCTTCAGGGTAAACTTGTCGTGCCAGTTACTGGACTTGTGCGCGATCTCGTGGGTTTTTAAAAAGTACAATGTAATTGGAGTTGAGCGACAAATCGCGCTGATTCTGCCCTTTGTGAAATATATTTTGCGTTATAAAAATTACGCTTATATTTTTGTGATGACAGCCTTTTGTGAAAAGGTAAAGTATAACATTGGTGCAAGACTCGCGCATTAAATCGTCGAGAGTAATCAATTTTTTTTATCGTTATTGTGAGATTAGTCTTTAGATTCTGGCACACCCTCCCGAAACTCGATTTTTTGATCGCCACTTGACGTGTAGTCAGTACGATATGTTTCTTGCCACTCGCCGTAGTAAAAAAGAATACGATCAAAATGTACGTTACACATACTGGGTAGATGTGCAAGAAATCGTTTTACAAAAACCGACTTTCCAGCCATTGTTGGACCTGCAAAAATGCAGGTATGTTTCCACCTCGTATTCATGACCGCTACTAATTCAAAGATCGCGCACCCATTACCCAGCTTAACCAGTAGAGAAGACGGCGGCGTGGCGCGGTGCACGCGCACCGATCAGCCGGTCTTGCGCGTGCAGCGTCAAGCTAGACCCTCGCCATTCAGTTTGATTACCGCGTCAGACCAGCTTATCACCGCCAGTGGTGGGGGGAGACAAGCTTATAGTCCCCCACCACCGCCGCGGTCGTGGTGGGCCCTATGTTCACTAATGTAATTAATTTCTTTATAACGATTAAACTTAGAGTTTGACAATAAAAAGGATAATAGAAAGGATGTGAATTTTTGTAAAATTTTTATTTGCAAATTCTTCAATTATTTACATTTGTAGCCAAACGGTAAAATGATTGGCGGAAATATAGCGTCTTTTTTTAAGACAGTAGTACATTTTTTACTTCATCGCGCGTTACAATCTTGTGCGTGGAAGTACATTTGATAGATTTAAAGTTAATTCCAATCATTTCTCTATCGCAAGATTTTTCATTATTGTTAACGATCAGCGCCTTTATAGAGTCTAAATTTATTTTTAAAGAATTTTTGAAATTTAAACTTATACCCTTAACCTTACACACTTCTACGCGTGCACCCGTGGGTGTAATCGCTTGATAAGCATAAAATTTTGGTGCTGTAGAGACCATTGTCTCAATGTACGTGCCCTCTCCGTAACCAGCGAGCTCGTCTGTCATTGCTCCTAACAAATTACCCAATGGAGGTTCATATTCCTCGAGGTTATTCTCGTCTTTTACAAAAATACACGAGTCTGTATCACAATACAGCAGACGTGTGCCTAACTTTTCCATATGATTGTATAGTTCTAATCGCGCTTGAGCCGTTGTATAAGCAGCTATGACAACGTTAGTGTACGGGGCAGCTGTAACAGCTTCCTCGCGATATTGTCAGTTGGTGTACAGAGTCTCATTATTCACAGATAAGATACTCAATACTTCTTTGTCAGGACAAGTTAGAAGTTTTAGTAACGTCTCGCAGGTCTTTACAACCTCTGTTTGTTTCAAGTTTGACCTTTGACCGAATTTTCCCCACAATGAATTCAAACACAGTTTGGCAACAGCTCGTAAATCACTATTTTGAACGACTTTTTCTCGTTCTAACGCGATTCCCTCATCTTGCTCGTACTCGCTTAAATAATGACTTTTTGACTCTTTGTCCGTGCACCATTCGGGCCAACCGCTCGCCTCTTGTTTAATTTTTAAAAAATTATTTACATACTCTGCAAAGAGACCCTCACTGTTACCATTGAAACGCGTTATTTTGTAATGCCAAATAATGTATATACACGTCACACGATACCCCAGTTCGACAGCTTTGCGTAGTTCGTCAGCAACCCAAGTGCCCGTAAATTCGGGATCGGTAATTTCCTCCTGATTACAATCGTTTTCGCATTCCTCGCAGCAAGATCGACAAAGTGCAAACAAAAGTCGGCCATGCATTTTCACGGGAAGTAAAGATAGATATAAGTCACGCGGTGGTAATACTTTATACTTGACCAACCCTTCCACTTGACTTAAATTATTGTCATCGCCGCACGTAAGCTCGTTATATTCATTTCCCACGTATATATGCGAGTGACCGAACGGAAATTTACCGCACTTACACACGTACGGATAGAGAGACCAAATATCTCTATATTTTATCTTTTCGCCGTCTTTCACTTTATAAAATGGTATTATATTCTCGGTGCGTCCACGAAAAAAAGCATGGCTAGGGTTTAGTGTTACACGACTCATTATTGGGTGATTTTTCACGTATCGTGCAATTTCGGGATTCGCACGTTTTATATTCTCAAACTCACATTCTCACATACATTGAACGTCGTAACCACACTCTCGAATTTTTTCTAACTTGGTGAGTGTATTTTCGTACGCCTCGTCGAAAGTATTGTCAAACACTAGACGTTCAAAAATATTTCCCTAAAGGCTATGCAAGCACGCCTCAAAATTTCAACATCCATACGACAATAATCTTGAATCTCTTTCTGAAAGTCAAATACATAATCGCGTACCGTTTCATCGTACCACTCGTAAAAAACGTGTCTCTACGAGTCAGGAATAGAATCCGGTACATAGCTTCCGGCAGAGGTCCAATGTAATGATTATGCTGTACGGTATAAAATAGGTGAGGAAAATACCCTTTTTTGCAGTCCGGTGGAGTCCAAAGACCTTTGGCAACGCGCTTAACTTCATGTGAAAATACTTTAAGCTATCAATAAATTTTGTTCGTCCCGATTCTAGCGTTACAGTATTTCTCCCATTAAGAATCAGTCTCGGTACTGTATCTTTACGTTTCTCGACAATTTCTCTCAAAATAAATTGTGCATCAAAACCGCCGACATTGTGCGCGATACACATAATTTTTTCAAAAATGGATTTCTCACGTAAATACAAGTCTAAAAAGTCTCTTACAGGGTTTTCTTTAAATATATGCTCCCGCGTCCCGCAAGTGTTACATTGATCAGTCATATCGTCGTTTTCCAAACAGTCCGAGCATACCTGCTGAGCGATACACAGAGTCGGTATGTGTTCGACCGTAGTTGAGTGATTCTTATAAGGCTCTTCTTACCGTGTCTCCAAATCGTAAAATGCATACAGATATTTCTTATCTTTAGTCCGCTTCGTTTACAGACCTCATGAAACACAAACTATTGATCGAATGTTTCGTTCGACAGAGTTTACAATAGGAAATACCGCACTCATGTTTACCGCGATATATGTGAAAGCGTCTGTGACATACAGTACACATTTTTATCAAATCGCATATTTTCTTATTTTTTACTTTGTAAGACCCCTCTAATTTGTGAATGTTAAAACAACATTGGCCAAAAAAATTTCTTTTACACTCCTGACATTTCATTATCGCACCCTCTGTTTTACAAGCTGGTGTCATAAAGCAACGCGGACAAACCGATGCACATTCGTGCTGATCCACATAATCATAATGTTTCGCCGCACCTACTAAATTTAATATGGTGTCGAAATGATGATTACTCTGTAAATTTATAACAGTAGGATTATTAACGTTTAACATTGGCCGTCCGTCGAAAAATGGCCGTTCCCCGGAGTCAAATTTTTCTTTATCGTATACGACAATTGCTACTCCGCGTCTCGCATAATATTCGTGAAATTTTCCAATCTTGCGAAACCCAACCCAAGCCAACCCAACCTACAGTCGGTGTTTGTCTCACCGACAACTAAAGCGTGAGGCAAACAAAGGTTATCATTGTTTTTATCGCGACTAACGACCGCTGCCTGACGACATCAACATTCAGAAATTTACGTTTGTGACCTTGACCGATTGGCATTTTAACGTACGTTGCTTCTAAAATAAAACTTTCATCTACGCGAAATTCAGCGTTACTTTGAACCACACTACTTACGAGCTCCCACAAATCATCGTACGTAAAATTCACGATTGGTCGCAGAGACATTCCCGCACTACCCTGCGCAAAGTGCTTACTACTAATGCTTACACTCAACAAATCGTTGGCATCTCCTAGAGATACTAAAAACGCATGAATGTCATGTATTACTAATTCTAACCATAGAATGGCGTTAAAATTTTCCGGTGGATCTAGTACTCGTAGCGTAAATCTCCGGCTATTTATATGAAAACGCTCAAGGTAATGATTCCTCTCGTCGCTAACCAGAAATCTTGTACCTAGTGGCACTATGGTGTTATCACGGGCCGCATCTTCTACTACACGCTCATCACCAGTATCGGCTCTACCGCTGCCTGTTTGTGTAGGTGCATCGCTGCTGTCGGACCCCGATGGTATTGCGTCGAGAGAAGACTCTATGCACGCTATAAAAGAATAATGTAGAAAACAAGGTGAATGCAAGTATTATTACGACAATTATTTTAATTTTATTATTCTTCTGGATGACCAGCGAATGTTTTCTGAACTCTTTCAAAAAGTTCTTCCAAATCTGTCTCGGTGTGAAGAGGTGAATTGATATCTTCCGCTTGTGTATGAAACCACCTCATTTCTTGCGCACGTCGACAGTAACGGATTCTGTCAACGTATGCGTTGAGAGTAGCCGAATCGTCGCGCGCGACAGTATTCTTCGCGGCGAATGACTTTATACAAAGCAAATGACGTACGTGAGCAATTTTATAAAAAAGTATAATTTGCTCTATTCACGTTCGTTGATGCGGCGACCAAGCATCCGGTTAGCGTCGAAGCGATGGTATGTCATACATGTGCGGTCAGCAATGTGATGGTAAAAGCGGTCGCGCTCTCTTTCTCGGCGGTAATAAAACCGATGCATGAGAGCAGCTCTTGACCGCTTTCGGTATGGTCCACTCGTGGATTCAGAACTTTCTATTTCCTCCAAGTAACCGGGATCTTGGGATGCTTCGATCTGTGTTGCATTAGAAAAGGCTTGCACTACAGCCCCAGTCGGCACCACATATGTCATCACCAGCGACCTCATCAGATGACCACTGGCTACAGGACGCGCGAGCCTCAAGTCATCCTCATCGTCTATCGACTCGATTGACGACATATACACTCTTCTTCTTCGTCGCTCGTTTCCTCAACTCTTTCGTCTTGTTCCTGGCCAGCCTGGCAGTAGCTTCAGAGTTAATCGATTCTTCTCTACTCTCTTCCACAGGTACATTCTCTACGTGTGCCGAACCACTGGCCGTGTACTCGTTATCGGTAGCATCTTCCACTGCACTTGCCGCTCTCTGCACTCTGTTTTCATTCGCAGGTTCGGAACATGTCGAACAGCTGTCACTTGTGGCTGCTTCGATATTCTCCATGTGATTGCTCTCGACTGCATGAATTGCGTCGTCATCTGAGTCGCCATCGTTTAATAACGAATCTAGAGCTGTAAAAATAGAATATTTACGTTTTATTTTAGCAAATGTGTATCGACCAAAACAATTGAATGGAAATTTCATCAAATCAAAATATATACAAAAACGAATTATTTACTCGTACATTTCAAACAAAAAAGGCCGGAAACGTTTTACTTATTTTTTACGCATTTTAAAAATAATGAATTTTTTGCTAAAAATAAAATAGTTTTAAAACTGTACTACATTGTGTACTATTGTGATTCGTTAAATACGAACATATTTTTCCACTACTCACGATAGTTTTATAGATAGTTTAAAAATATTTATTTAATGTTAAAAACTTACCACAATAATCTTCTTATTGAACCATCAAATTCTGAAGTCCTGGTATATGCATCATCCGTATTGCTGATAAATATTCTGCAGTATACCGCACCGTTAATTCATTTTCTCGAAAGAAAATTCTGTGAAATCGGGCAATTTCACGAAAACTAGAGCACGAGAGTAAATAATTCAACTCGCGCTTTAGTTGGACACACACCATCCGCCGAACCCTTCGACGCCACTCAAAATCACATCGATGATAAACTGGTGTTCTCCTATACTTGAGAACATTAGTGATGCGGAAAATTATAAAACGCAAACTATCTTCACTTGCGTTTTTCATTTTAACACTATAGCACTGTACCACCGTTTAGATTCGAGTAGACTGCGATAATACACTAAACCGGCCAGTCCTTTATATACAGAAAATTTTCGTACAGGACACTATGGTAAATATCGAATATAGCTGCGACCCGACAAGGGAAAAGTGTGGGTAGATGACCTATTCAACGCAAGTTGTTTCCCAAATTTTATGACCTATAGCCTTGAACAGCAAGAGCCAGCGGTGTACGAGCTTCTTGCACTAGTATACAGATTAACGGTTATCAGCGTAGCATGGAAGAAGAAAATCGAAGACACTGCAACAGTCGATGTATACCGCACCTTTCCGTTTACACGCCTAAACAGACGTATTACGTAATCTCTAAGTTTTAAGGTAGTGTACACCAGCAAACTTGACCCCGCATGTCCTTTGCTATCCTCAAAGACAATAAGACAACGTTTCTTCGGACCAGCACGATGCAAAGCGTACAGTTTTTACGATACACCAACACATTTTTTCGAAGATGCTTGATCAGAGACAGACAGCTGCATGGTCTTTTCCAAGAGCCGTTGATAACTTTGGGATTTACCTCTCCATACACCCGAGGTATCTTGCCAAAGAAAATGCAGAAGGTCATCTCATTTCTAATTTCGTTTCGTGGGTGTCTACTTCTAATCGACAAGAATGGATCTTTTAGAAATCAGAAATCTCATTACGGATTCCATTGAGATTTTCCTTGAGAGTTTGAAAGTAAATTCAAAAAGTGAAGTGATCAGTGAAAACGAACCATGTAATGTGTTGTTCCAACAAATTTTAAAAAATTTGAAATCGACCCAAACAGACCAACTAAACTGTGAAAAAAGTGAAGTGAATGATTTGTTTAATACCATGATGGACGAAATCATCAAAAGTTTGGACATGACCGAAACAGCAGAAGTCGAAAGTGCAGGAAAAAGTGTAGATATCAACAACGAGGACAGCGATTGCATACTGGTCGAGACACCTGCACCTGCTCCGAAAAAAATGTAAAGGGAAAAAACGCAGTCCCTTTTCAGAAGCTAATTGTAAATTGACCGTGCCTTATATACAAATATATAAGGCGTACGAAGTGACAATGCAGCTAATAGACTGCATGGAGCAGTTGAACACCACCCTGACAAATAAAAATTTATTGAAATCAACGCAATCGAATTTCAAGTGGGTGAAAGACATTTAAAAAAAAAAATGTAAAAATGCTGTCAGCCTCATTATTTGAATTAAAAGAAGACGAGTTCTTCGCCGCTATCGAAACAACAACCGCACCACACAGCAAACCATCCAAAAAGGCACGGATAGAAGAACAGGAAACCAAAGTCTCTAGGAAGGATATACTACGAATATTGAAAAAATTATTCGACTTACAGGCATACATACATACAAGCGTAGTAAGTATAAATTATGTTTTTTATATAATTTTTAAATATAGATTCTTTCTATTATATTTTTAAATATTAAATTCTTAAATTAATCTTTAAATATTTTAAAAATAAAAATTTAACGTTATTAATATTAAATAATTTTATTTACAACATGTTCCGGTTCACACCTGCTATGTTTCGCAGGTCCCTACACGAAAACGTCGTCCAGGGTGCATGGAGGACAAAAGGGGCACAGAATGCAAACGGACAAAAACATTAGAAGACGACATGATTGTCAATTTTGTACCGTTTGGCAATTCAGCCTTCCATTCTATAATAGATATGCAGACAACCAGGACTTTGACACCAGAATTAGAAGGCCGTGACTTGATGATGCGTACACATAGTGTACCACCAACACCACCACCACCATCAAATATAAAATTACTAAGTTTACTCTAGGAGAAAACAAATAATAATTTGTTAATACAATTTTTTATACACACAATTCATACAAATATAATTTTTTATGTATTAACATTGTAAATAAACATGTATTGACGTCCACGACGTCTTTCAATCATTTTTTATTCTATTTTTTTTTTTATCTTTTTCGAATACTCCAGTCTCGACTTTTTCCCCGTAAATTCGAACACGAGCGTTCCTCCTGAAATTCGGGGAAGTTCGCGACGTCACAGCTCGGTCGACGGGCCGCACCCTCGACCAGCTCGTGACCAATTTTTTCATCATCTGTTGATTGTTTACCGCCGCCATGCGGTAACCATCGTCCCGCCAGCGGCGACCTGGTCGTCTTAGGCAAAAGGAGTCCCCTTTTCCCCCGCCCAGAGTTCTAGAGGATAAGGCGAGGTCACTCCTGCACGAGGACGTCGCACGTTTTCGTACCTCACCCCGAATAACCGCAACCTACAAGATTTATACACTAAAGCTCTACCGTTTAATTTTAATATTTCTATTCTTTTATGTTATTAATTTAAATTATCTAGTTTTCTTTTATTTAACCTAATTAATTCTTATCATGATCTCACCGACACTCTGAGCTTATCGTCAATATGTTACATTAATGTTACTTAAATAAATAATATTTTTTCCTAATCAGTTCCCTAAAAATAAAATGACACATTTCCTTATATCCCATAAAAAAATCACCAACGTGAACAAGTGGCGGCGGAGTACGAGGGTGATTTGTATGGCTACGTCTTAACAATGTATAACACCGCTAGGAGGGGAGAGGCACGCCCTTACACCATTAAGTAACTCCGAAAAAATGAAAATGAAGAAGGGAGGACAGTGCCGACGGGACTAGCGGAGATGGGCGGAGCATCGGGCGCGCTACACTGGCCCCCCGACTTACGCTATATCTGTATAGACTAACGGCGCCGACAGTAGGGGGAAGTGAAAATATCAATACCTCTGTCTCTCCTAAAATGTCTTATTTCTCGTCACGCAGGGGCCTGGTAAAGGCATATGACCTCGCTCCCGCCGTTTAACCGCCACCCAATTACTATAAATATTACGACAATCCCAGTTTTCCTCTCATTCTTCCACATCCTTCACAATGGACAAGAGATCTGTGCCTGAACGCATGAATACGAGAAATTTTAATTTATATACTAATATTCGTCATCTTTACAAATGCAAACGAAGGCCGATATGGAGAGACAGTAGTATTGATTTTTTCCCCTCCCCTCCTTCTGGCCTAGACTTACGCTATACCCGTATGGCACTGTCTCTCCATAACGGCCTTCTTCCTACTACCACATTAACCGACCTTCTACTATTTTAACAATTTCTTTCTTTAAATTTAATTTATGAAAATAGTTATAGAGGTATTTCTGACATAATCAAAATGCAGAGTGTACGTATGTTTTATCTTGCATGTCCGAAATCATTTGAACAGGCATTTTATATTAAAGTACATTCAAGTACTATTCTAGATATACTTATTAATTGTACATCTAGATACATTCTAGATATACTTATTAATTGTATATCTAGATACATTCTAGATATACCATTAATCAGCAAATTGTCAAGATATACAGCATCATTTAAAGGAAATATTCGATGACTAATTTTAGGTATTAAAAGTGTTAGAAAAGAATACTTACACACGGTGCAGGTAAGACTACGGCAAGGTAATCTGATATTTTGATCTGTTTTAATATTTCGCCGGGATATAGCATCAAGACTCGCAGCATGAGAAACGCTTCGTAAAGAACCGTCACCTGCAGTACCAGACACTGTTGACGATGGAGGATGCTCCCATAATCCTGATTTTTGCGAGATCTATTTAAAAATTAATTTCTTTATTTTAGAGAGTATTAAACATTTCGAATAAAAATTTAGATTTATAGATTCAAGTGATGCAGTAAGAGAAACTCAACGAAAAGGTGTAGTAGGGACGAGAGAAACTAACAATGAAAAGAATAATTTGGCAGATCCAAGAACCGCAAAAGGGATGTTGTGGAAAAAGAGTTCGGGAGAAATTAGATAAAAAATAAGAAAGCAAGATTTTTATTCTTATCATCGTTCACTGTTCATATCGAAGCCAACGAATTTTTTCACTTTTATCAAGAACTATAGAAAAAAATAAATAAAGGAAGCATAAAGACGGAAAGGAAAATGAAAAAATTCCAATGACACGGATTAGTTGATTATCTTTACGAAAAGGTTAATTTCTATTAATTTGTATTTTATAAACATTTTAAGAAAAATTTTTCATTATTTACTATACTTTTTGGGCACAACTGCTTCTCGGAAGAATCTTATAGTTTTGTCAGGGTAAACATTGTAGCACTTCAAATTCTCAAAATTTACAACATAAAAATCATTTTCCACCAAAAATCAGTTAATTTTAAGCATTTTTTTCGAGATGTATTGTCACAGCCAGTCGTACCGACATCGCGAGTAATTATTAGCCGTAGAGCTACCGGTACGTGAACGCGTTGATCTTTTAGCCGTTTTGTTTCGGAAGTTAGCTCTTTGCGACAGGCTTACCTTGCTTGTATTACCGGTCGCTAAAGATTGTAATTGCGCGAGTGCCGATCTGTGAATTCACCATTCACCACCAGCAGACCGCCCGACCCGGTGCCGTCCAAAATATTGTATTTTCTGCGAGCGAGGCTTCGACCAGGTAAGCGTGCACGCATATTGCTACCGCGCCGCGCTTAGTTCGTGTAATCGTTGTTCAGGCTCGTCGATACCTGAACAGCGATATCGTTGAGGAATACTCCGTGCGGAGAGAGCGAGAGTCGAGAGAGTGAGTCGATCTGGTGATCATCACCGTAGCAAGGTCAGTTAGTTTGTTTATTCGGCTTGCCGGCAGTTTGTAACCAGCAAGTGCGCGCGTCAAGTGCGCGGACGATTCAGTCATATCGTCTGCTCCCTCTCTCACTCTCAGCGCGTGTGTGTGTGTCGCGCTACGAGCGCGGCCGCTCTCTCATACTCGCGCGTCTGTGCGTGTGATCTACTTTTCGGTAGGCAAGTCAGCTGTGCCGTCACAGCGGACTTAGAATATTTTCGAGCGGGCGCACCGTATTAGTTAGGATTTCGTTACGGACTTTTATTGATTATATTTTATTATTTCACTTACACCATAATAAATCTCAATCGCTTATTTTTATATTTTATCCGACGGGTTATTATTTCAAGACCACTAACAATTCCCGGTTCTCTGCTGCCTCCGCGGTCGTTGTGCAAATTGCACTTCGTTTTCACATCTGAGCAGCCGGCACACACGAAACCGGTGACTATAAAGGTAAGAAATAGTCACTGACATGAAATTTTAGCGCGAGTCATTTTCTCGCGTGTTGCACGGTAAGTTACCAGGTTTAACTAAGCAGGTGATTGACGTTGGAATGTCAATAGCTAACCTGGCCAAAGGGCATTAGAAGATGGATTGGAAGATCTCGGTTCGAATCACCAACAGATAGTTGGTGATTAGAAACCGCCCCGTGACAGTATGTATGGCTGTATATATGTATGTAATTAAGTAACCCGATTATCTCGCCGAAAAATCGATGGATGTCGCTGATTTTTTAAACATATATTCGTCTAATTACAAGTAACATATGGTCCAATAGTGAGCGGGATCAGTGAGAATTAAAAAAATGCCTGAGCTTTTAAAAATGTGAAAAAACGATTTTTCAACATAATCGGTACAAAATGAAATTAAAATATTAATACCACAAATGCATCTGCTAAAACTAATAAAAATACATCTCTAATGCCTCGAGACTTTCGACGTCGGAATGTTGGTTTACTCAAACAGACCGGTATTCGATTTTTGGGCTCGGCGATTGACTGGAATTTTCATGTGCTTATCTCATTGTAGCTCTGGTGGTTCGGAACCCACCTAAACTGTAGGTTACCACTGCTGCGTGAACTACGGAGGGCGGAACCATTGTGCCAAAAATAATTCATTAGCACAGCAATGCAGAACTATATAAGATTCACATGAGGACCTCAGATAGTTGTAAAATATAAAAAAACATCTTTTTTACATTGTAATTTTTTTTATGAACAGTATTTAGCAATAAAATTGCGTAAACCGCTAAAAACCTAAAAAATAATCGCTTTTTGCTATTACTTTACGGAATTGGACTTTATATAAAAATGTTAAAAGTAAAAGTTATACATTATATTAAAATAAAACTTTTTCTTGATGAACATTTTTTTCTACAATTAATTCCTCACGAGTTAAAACCAAAGAAAAGTTTTTTAACGTCTAGATATACATATACAAAATGGTTGATTTTCGGCTATAACCTGACAGAAACTAGAAAAGTTGAATGTAAAAGTTGTTAAATATAATAAAACAAAACTTTTCCACACTAAATATTTTCATGTACAATTAATTCTTGACATTTACTGTAAAATTTAATTTAAATTTTCAAATATACAGTTGATTTTCAATGATAACTTTACAGGATTATTTTAACACAAATAAGTTGAATTAACTTTTGCTTTTCCTTGGAACATTTAAATAAACGTCTCTCTGCTTTAATAGTACTATATTCTGTAAATCTGTCTCTCTCTCTCTCTCTCGAGAGAGAGAGAGAGAGAGCGAGAGAGAGAGGTGAGTAAGCACTTCGTGGGTCACATAGGCTCTATTTGTTAGGTAAAGTTTGGTGTCGTCTTCTGCTTTTCGTCTTTGCCTGTTTCAGCTTCGGATGGCTCTTGCGTATCTCGTCAAGCGGATATAATAACCATCCTCGGCTGCTTGCAGATTATCCACATCTTTTTACTTTTATCTGTGGAGTTTTCCTAACCTCACTCTGGATGGTCATCTTCTTTGCTTATCGCAATCCAGCCTGTGGTGACATCTTTCGAGGACGATGGGTACCCGCAATAAAAGGGTCCGGACAGACGATGATCCCCCACCACCGCCTCTTCTAACTCATGTCGACGCAATGAAGCTGCTGGACGATGTAAACACACACCGTGATACGTTACTTCAATGCCTCTCGAACGAAAAATATACCCCGATGAAAGACAAGCTACGTATTACAATTAATACTTTCTGCGATTGTCTCTCGAAAAGTGCAACAGCTTACTCGCAACTGCTTGCTACAGAGAGCTACACTACATCCGTTAATAAAAGCTTGCGCCGAGTATTAGGCTATACTGAATCGTCTAAAATCTCGTTGGATAACCTAACATCGTCGATGTTTAGCGTTGCTTCGGCGCAGGAAAAGACGTATGCGAGCGTAGCTAAGAGCACCGCCTCCAGTGGAGATGCAAAGCTGAACGCTAAAGTAATCTTGAAGAAAGGAAAAACTCTACTCATACGCTCTGATTCTCAGATTTCCATCTGTCCTTGTGACGTTTTTCTGAGGACCTGGATTCCTCAGCCGCTACTAAAAATCGGTTCCTTGAGCGTATCAAGTCAGCAGAACTTGGGCTGAGGATTAATCGCATCCTCCTTGGTCCGGATAAATCTATCATTCTGGAAGGCGATTCGGGCAACAGTGAGCGACTAAAACAATGCATCCAGCTACGGGAAGCTGGCCTAATGGCTAAGGATTGCATTAAGAGAAACCCCCGCGTAATCATCCACGGTATTTCCAACGAGCTGGACAGCGATGATATTCATCTAGTGCTGCATAAGCAGAACTTCCCAGATCATCGCTATGAAGACTTCAAGATCATCTATCTTTTTCCTGTGCGGGACAGTCAGAAGTTTCGTTTTTGTATCGTCAAAATGCCGGCTGACTGCAGAAAGGTTCTATGTAATACGAGTCGTGTGTACATCGGCTTGCAATCATGTCGCTGCGCTGACCGTATTAGTCTGGTTCATTGCTTTAACTGCCAAAAGTTCGACTATATTGCTAAAGATTGTGAAAATGCCAAATGTTGCGGTTTTTGTGCTCTAGAGCACCTATCGAAGAATTTCCCGAATAAATCAATATTATGTTGCGTAATCTATAAAGCAAGCGACTATAACGATGTTAAGCATGCGTCACACGATAGGTACAAATTCCCATTGTACCGCGCCAAACTTCAGCAAAAATCGGCCTCGATCAACTATGGCGACTAACAGTTATATTAACTTCTGCCACACGAATTCAAAATCGATGTCAGCGCACCTCCACGATGTATATGATGCGGTCAGCAAGAATCAGGTGCACGTCCTTGGAGTCATTGAATTCTTCTTCAAGCCCCAAATCGCGTCAGAAAATGTTAATATGTCTAACTATAAGCTCTTTCGCCACGATCGCCACGAGCTAGGTAGAGGGGGCTGAAATGGACCTCTTCTTTAAAAATAAAATATCTCAACCGAGAATTGACCGATTTGGACGATTTTTTTTTAAATACAGGTAATAAGAAGTACTTTAATGGAAAATTACAGACAAATTGAATAAAAAATTTTTTAGGTCATTTTTGAGATTAAAAGTGATTTTTTCTTTTTTTTCAATAACCACTCCCGCGTAAAAATAATTCATATATACTTATAGATTTCATAAATATATATTATATATATATATATATATTCATATATACTCACACTGTAAGAAAATTTCCATAAATATTGATATACAATGTGTACATTTTAAAACTCAGTATATCTATATATATATGGAAGTTTTCCAACAGTGCATATATAATATATACTTATATATTCATGTGTAATTATATGTGCAATTCCTTCAAAACAGACGCAAAAATTGTGTTGAAGAAGAAGGAAAAAAAATTTTTGGGTACACCAACCACACCAGGTTTTTTCGGTCCTTGGGGGTCCCGGAACATGCAAAAACTGGTGAACAATCATTATACGTTGCCAAGCTTTTTTTGCAGACGAAATCAATTTTTCTTATGGAAATTTAACATGGAAAAAATTGAAGAGTAACACCTTTCGAACTTTTATATCATAGAGTAATATCTTTCGTATCATAGAGTAACATCTTTTGAACTTTTGTCGTCGTAGGTTAACATTGTTTCGCAGACGAAAAAGCAAGTGTTTGTAATAAGTTGTGTGAGAACTATGAGGAGGGGTAGGAGGATGGGTAAGAGA
>JAWWEQ010040735.1:0-17067 GCA_035583055.1 Torymus tubicola | reverse complement strand
TCGATGAAATGTCTTTCGATGAAATGTCTTTCGATGAAATGTCTTTCGATGAAATGTCTTTCGATGAAATGTCTTTCGATGAAATGTCTTTCAATGAAATGTCTTTCGATGAAATATCTTTCGATAAAACGTCTTTTCGATGAAATGTCTTTCGATGAAATTATTTTTCCGTGAAATATTTGTCGGTGAAACGTTCGTCGCTGAAATGTCTTTTCGATGAAATATCTTTCGGTGAAATAGCTTTAGATTTCAAGAAATAACGTACACATATTGGCTAAACTGAAAATTCTGTAACCATAAAATCTACAGAACAAATTTTTTTTGCAAATTTTGGGAAAAAACGAAGAAAATGCGACCTTGGTAACTAAAATCGGTCAAGATCAGTGGGTCTTATGATTTTTACAAAAAGTCTAAAAAACGCTTAAAAATCGATCTTAAAAAATTCTAGAAATGATCAGTATTAAAATATCGAGCTAAAACTTGGCAAAATATAGTTTTTTAATGTGTACTTTCATATAAAAAATTTTTCGAGAAAATCGAAGAGTTGACCGCGCAAGGTTTGGTAGAAAAGTAATGGAACTGCTCAAATACATATACACCGAAAGCGAGCGATTACCCGAAATCAAGCAACCCAATCCAACCCAACCCAACCCAACCCTAAACAACTACAACATATTTGTAAACTCGTCAATTCTGATAACCGAGTAAAACACACATTTTATTGGTAGAATCATATGCGCGGTAGCAATCCGTAACCATAATTTCTACGGCGAGTTGTTGACTATTAACGTGAAAGTTCCTTAGGATCGATTGTGTCCCTACCATGCGTAGCTGCTGCATTACGCTTTAACACCTACCATCACCCGGTAATTCGGACGAGAATAGGAATAGAAAAGGAAGGGGAGAACCGCTGACCACGTTCCCATCCTTCCAATTTACTTCACCGGTCCCAAATATTAGGCTGCCATACGACGTCAAGGGAGAGAGCGCATCTCAAAGACGTAAGAGAAGTATCACATAGACCGCTTTTCATTCCACCAGGCTCCGGGTCGTCAAAGACATGCAAAGGGAGTTGGACCTCGCTAAACGATCCAAGATTTACCACTAGTACTCGGGGTAAACACCCAGTCTCGCCACAGGGAATGGCAACTGTCACACCAGTTGTCTAAGCATCAGGTGAATCCATCGTCTGGCAAGAAATCCACGAAGCCAGCGGGATATCCGCGATAGACGTGGACACAACCTGACTCCATTATTTAATGGAGAGTGTGGGTGCTAAATATCGTTCGGAACTTCTCCGTGCCATCGCCCTTCCTTAATCCAAGAGATGGTCAGCGTCCCTTCCTCTCCCCTTTTCGAACAAGCCGAACCCTTGTCCACGCGATAGTGACGCTTGGAGTAGCATTCAACTAGCACCGAAAAAACTCAATTCGGTATTAGACAACCATTTTACGCCGTTCTGTTAAATCCACAATAAAAAGACAGTGCAATCCACCCTGTAAATCCAACAGGACTAGAGATTTCTTTTATTCCTTATATCGAACCTCCAAGGCCCTTTTCCGCATCCTTTTTTTATATAGGTTATCGTGCGTATAGCATGTATTGGCGCGCCATACCAAGGACAACGCCCATGAGAAGGTCTCCTCAGAAGGACCGGGTCGATAGAAGCCCGTAGACCGAGGTCCACAATAACGTCGTGTAGGAGGCACGAGTTATACGTTTGTACGTAACGTAACGTAACAGGAGGCCGGGATTTAAAGGGACATATCGCGCTTATAAAATTGGTATAAAAAGTATCTTATATCATTGATTGATCTAAGAGAAAGTGCCAATTACATTTTCTATCATACAGGTATACGTTTTCATATTATTTTTCGACACTGAATCCAAATCTGACGTCAAGAAAACAGTACCCCTTTGTCTCGCGTTAATGATTTTTATTATTTGGAAGGGCAAATATACGTTTTAGATGTATTTTTTAACGCTAAATGCAAATCCAATGTGAAGAATACAGTAAACATAAAAGCAACTGTTATAATATGGTAAGAACTACCGCTTTTATAAAATAAAGATCACAATTTTAAGCGATGCAGAATAGATAAAAAGGGGTGGGGAGGAGTAAATTTATCTTAGATTGTATTAAAATAAGTAATAACATTGGAAAAATTAATATTTTAATCTAAAAATAAAATTTGAAAAAGATTTTCTGGCGCGGCAAATATTGGTTTCCGGCCCTCTGAAGGTGAATAGATTAGTTGCATCTACCACCTTCAAAGGACAATGCACATGGACATAGGAAAACCTGATTTAACAGGTAATAGCACGAAACTATTACCATTAGGAAGTGCATAAAATTCTGTGAATTTAAAAAAAAAATCAGTCCCTTAAACGTAGCGAATAAAAGTATGGCACTGATTTGAAAACTATTGTTATCACAGCTAAACAATAAAAACTTTAAAACCAATTTTTGGAAATGTCATAAAACTGCTGTAGAGTATTGATATTTTCTATATTTCAATGTTAATTATACTTCTCGATTTAGTAGTTGCAGATAGAACCGGTCAGACAAGTTAATTTTCAAATTGATTTTTCTTATGTTCCAGACGATTTAGGGGACTGATTTTTTTTCAACTTCACAGAATTCTATGCACTTCCTAATGGTTATAGTTTCATGCAATTGCCTGTTAAGTCAGGTTTTCCTATGTTCATGGGCGTTGTCCTTTCCCACCTAAAATGACCAGCAAAAACTGAATTTGGATTACTACTAATATATATAATCAAAACTATTTTAGATATATAATGAAATTAGCTGAAAAAGTTTTTATGAGCTTGCTGTATATAAAAAATGGCTATTTCTAAATTTAGGTCAGAACCCATAGGCTCAGAAACTTTATTTAACCGTTTTGGTCTCATACTGTGAATATTTTATGTAATTTACGACTGAATAGTTATACGTATCAAATTCATTTGAGTAAATTATTTTTTACTGTCAAAAACTGCTAGGAAAATTTGAGATTGAGTTTTTGTAAGAATTTTGAGCAGCTTTTGACTGTAAAAAATTATTCACTTGAAAAAATACGATATGTACAGCTTTTCAATCTCAAATTTCATAAAATATATATAGTTTTTGAGCTTATTTTATCACATATCCAATAGAGCTTTAGAATATTACGTGCACATATTAGTAGTAATGTAAATTTATTTTTTGCAGGCCTTTTCCGAAAACAAATTTAAAGATTGTACACGCCCTTAAGCTTTC
This sequence comes from Torymus tubicola, assembly GCA_035583055.1. Taxonomy (NCBI): domain Eukaryota; kingdom Metazoa; phylum Arthropoda; class Insecta; order Hymenoptera; family Torymidae; genus Torymus; species Torymus tubicola. Next base: position 13,808 of record JAWWEQ010040735.1, on the reverse strand, counting down.
ACCTCTTAATAAAATGTAATTGTGAAAAACTCATCCATTATACAAAACAAATTGGATGCGGTAATTTTCAGGTGTCTTAATTTTGTCTTCTTAATTCTTATGAACTTTAATATAATTTGACTGAATTTCTTTAAAGAAAGACAAATTTAAGCTTCCAAATCCCTTAATATAATAAAGTATAATATTTGACCATACTAATAGAACATATATTTACCTGAATTATTTTTTCTTTCATTTTGCTCTACTATTTCAGTAGATTGTATATCACTATCCGATTTCTGCATATTATTGTTGAAAATCAATGCACTCTTCACCAAAGACCTAAAACATTGTAAATGTCTAATGATATAACATAATACGTTTTATATGTAAAAAAAACTTTATTGTATAAGTTGCATTAATAAACGATGAAAAGTTTTTATAATATATTTAATTGCCGTGTTTTTGAGATAGCCTTATCAAATCTGCTAAGATTACTCGAAAACACCAAAAAAAAGGAAAGAGGATCAACTAATCGATTTTGATTTGCTAAACTATGTTTTTATATTTATAGAAATATTTCTAAAAATACAATGATTTAAACCAAATTATCAAATTTGATTTTATGAATTGGTTATTGAATTTATATGATCGCTCTCGATAGGTGATATTAATTCTGTCGGTATCTCGAATCTCGATCTCGAATTGCTCCCGACTCGAAACCGGAAAGAAATTGAGAAATAGACAAAAGGGGGCGCGCTAATATTAAACTGATATTAACAAATATTTTATTTTTTCTTGGAGTTTCGTGATCGACTTCGGGATTTCAGATTAATAGATTATCTAGAATACTCAAATTTTATAAAGTACAAAAAAAAGAGAAATTTTCGTAGTGTTGCCAACTTAAATTAGAGTTAAAAAATCTGCGCGTAAGATAACACCTTCTCTAACCGGACGCCGAGTTGAATTCTTCTCTAGCCAGATTCTGAGATGGCACCTTTTTATTTGGGAGCGACAATATACTCCCATTGAAAGATTTTTTAAGTAATTTATATCCAGCATAGGAAAATCAAGAGCTTAGTTTGCATTGAGTCTTTCCCACATAGCATTTCTTCTTGCCAAATTTTCCATCTCAACCCTAACTTTCAAATGATTTTCTCTTTTTGCTCTTTCAAGCATCCTGCGAGCATATTAAGCTGTAGCACCCTTCATGTATATGAGTAGCCAATATTTATCGATAATGGCATCATTGATAAGATATAATTCTCGCAAATGGATTGCATGAACGAATAATATCGTATTTTCAAAGAAATGGAACATTTATTTTATATGCCCATTACGTGCCACAATACCTAGATTATCTAGTAACTGCGATCAACTATAAGTATTGCGTTCTCGCCCAACCACTGCCGGAGAGCACTAGCATCTATTTCAAACTCAGTCCTTAACATTGCTGCATTATTATTTCTTACTTCCGAAAAATACGGTCCATGAATATCTAGGATGTAGCCATCAGAAGTATGATTGTCTAAGAGATTTAAAGTTACTGACTTTCTCAATAAAACTATATGTTCCATCTATACAAGGAATTGCCCTTGAGTTAGCTACATCTAGATTGTAGAGCGTATTAGCGAACTCAGTGACATGCCGATCTATATATTGTTGTCTAGTTATTGCACCGAGACCTATGTTTTGTGGTACGAAACTTATCATTAAAGAATTTCTAACCGTGTTGATTACTGAACTAACTGTTTGTCTACTTGAATAATGGAATATTACTTTTAGAAATTTATCTGATGAACTCTTACGAAGTTTAAATAGGAAAAGGAATAGGTCTTGTTCTGTAATATGCCTATGATTGTGATTTCGAACAAGTGCGGGGGCACAAAACATTATTAGTTCTCTAAATTGTTCTTTATTTACTGAAGTTAACGTTTGAATGTCTTCTTCAGACAATCTAGTATAATTATTAAATGGTTTTCTATGAGAAACATTCCGAACGTTCATCGAAAAGGCTTGTAATTCGTTTCCATTGAGTCTCTAAGGCATATTGAAGTATTTCAAATTCTCATTCTCTCACGACTGTTGAACAGACCATCACAGTAACGGCTTCCTTCTGACACGAAAATATTTGTATCTATAAATACTCTCACTTTTGCCTCCATTGATAGTCTCTGTAGATTTCTAGCTCTGTTACACACTAAACAAATTACTCTATTAGTTTGCCCGAGGATATTTAATCTTACACAAGTTAGGTCATTTTGTAATTCAATATTATTCTGAACGAATAAAAAACAATTCAAACATATACAACCAATAGCTATTTCTGAATGAAAATTATAATCTATACCATTTATTCTTTTCATCACTCTAGGAGTGCCTGCGAAACCATAAATAAAGCCTTTAATGCGTAATGCCATTGTACGTAAGATCTAACGAAACCTCAATATTAAAGCAAAATATTGTTTACCTTAGTAAACCTATCCAATAAACGTAAAATATACGTATATATGTACGTAATATATAGAACAATGAAAATAGAAAACTGCGGATGCTGGATTCATCCGCCTCACTATATGTCCTTGAGTGCGCAACTCACTTACAAAGAGCCCCCCGGCGAGCCAACGGCACCTAGCGGTGGCGCACGACCTGTTCCTAATTGATTATTGTTTAAGTGAAACGAGTTTCATGCACACACACACACACACACACATACACATGCACGCACGCGCACACACACACACACACACACACACACAGACGCAACCTCTGCAGCGCCATTATTAATAAAGCTCAACGGTGTCACATGTCTTATTTACTATGAATATTTGGGACATTATTACCCATCACCGCCGAAATCCTGGCATTCCGCCCATAAGAACTTTTGTTCAACATGCATAGACGAACCTATGTACAAAATTTGAAGAAAATCGACGGAAAGCCATTTTCCATAAGAAGTGTACGGGATCCTTTATAACATAATTTCAAGATTTTTGAAAAAGAATTACAATTACAATTATTGTTAAATTTTTTTTTTGATAAATAAGTTTTTGGGAAATTTTAATACTTTGTTTCGATTAATTTCGAATCAAATATTTTTATATTTACAAGACTCATTATAGTATTTCCCTATTTAAAATTTATGTTTTCCGTATTGAAAAAAATCATGTGACTCATCATGTGATAAATCATCTGATTAATCAGGAAAACATTTAATTATTAATATTGGCCATTTATTCTGATTGCTGAATGTTTATAAAATTGTAATTATATTTTTGATTAATTTTTTATATTACATTTTATTTATTATTATTTATTATATCATTTGAAAAGTCATTAGATGATTTAAATATTAATTGAAAAATGGAGCATGAATGTAAACCAGGTAAGTAATGAAAATTGTCGTGGTAGACCTAGAATTAGACGTACTTCTGACAAGGAAAGGGAATTTCGAGAAAGGCAACGGATTTTAGCAAATAAAAGAAAAAGACGGTATAAGAAATGTTGTGATAATAATGTCAATGATACTTCAAATACATTGGAACATTATACTAATCAGGTAATTTATGTAAATTGTCGTCGTGGTAGATCTAAAATTAGACGTACTTCTGAAGAAGTAAGGGAATTACGAGAAAGGCAATGGATTTTAGCAAATGAAAGAAAAAGACGGTACAGGGAACGTTGCGGTAATAATATCAATGATAATTCAAATACAATCGAACCTCATTCTAATCAGATAAATTCAATTGGAAGAAGTATACAATATAAAAGAAGATGTCCTAATAGAGAGAATGACGATGAGAAAAGAGAATATCATAATCCTCGATGTGAACGAAAAGCAGAAAATCAAAGAGTTCTGGAACAAAATAGTAATGTTAATGAATACTATTCCACAAGGATAATTCATTTAATGACTGTTGTGGGCATGGATTTGTTTAATTAGAAGCGTCAACGGTATATCCATCGGAAAATGATGATCCTAAATATGATTAGATTTTTGTTGTAGACTTTTTGTTGTAGATCCACAAGAAACTGTTGATTATAGAATTGCGGCAAAAGTTGGAACTGATAGAGAAGTAATGTATAGTTTAGAGCAAATGACAAGACAATATAAAAAAAGAATATTTAAGTTCGCTAATAACAAAAGAGAAATATTTCAGCGAAGTTTCAACTCACGTACACTTAGTAGAATTTCAGAAGAGAGGTTTACCTTATGCTCACATTTGAGTTACTTTAATAGATGGTTATAAATTGGCTACCGAGAAGGATATTGATGAATTTATTTCTGCTGAAATTCCTGATTCTGAGACCGATTTTATATTGTATAACATCGTGGTTAATAAAAGGATCCATAAGTCATGTGATAGTGGATGTATCATTGACAATCAATGTTCAAAACATTGCCCAAGAGAATTTCAAGAGGAAACTATAATATTGTCTGATGGATATCCGTATTATAAATGAAGAAATAATAGGAAGAGAATTGTACGTCACACTCAAACTGCAGTTAATGGATTTGTAGTACCATATTGCACTGGGTTATTACTTAATTGACGTACAAATATTGAAGTAGTCCAGTGTAAAGTCCATGAAATATTTGTATAGACATGATTATGAAGATTACGATGCTGTTAATATTATAGTTGAAGAGTTAAATAACGAGAGCGTAATAATGACGACGAAGTACATAGTTTTAGAGAAATGCGATATGTTAGACCAGTTGAAGCATGTTATCGTATTCTAAGCAAACCATTACAGTATAAAAGTCATAGTATCATACGCATAGTATGGTGTTGTAGTGGAGGCTGCATTAAATCGAAGCAATTATTAGCTTATTTTCATATTAATAAACAATATATTTCAGCAAGACTTATACTGAAATTCTGGCTCATTATGTTTTTGAACAACATAATGATACTGGTCATAAAGTTTATAGACGGTCAAAACGGAAGTCTCATCATAATTGTATTGGAGGTATGTATTTCGTAAGTCCAAGTCAAGTAAAGTTATTTGGATTAAAATTACTTTTATTAAATGGTGTTCAGTATATGATGTATTTGGAAGTTTTTTAGCATTAAATCTTATAGGCGATGATGAGGAGTCAAGTTATGCAGGAAGCTGTAAGTTGGATGATGCCAAGTAGTTTACGTTTGTTATTTGTTCGTATTTTAATTCATTATCAAGCTGTGCATCCGGAGAAACTTTGGAAAATTTTTGAAGATGGATTATCAAAAGACATTCTCAGATTATATGGAGATCATACTAGAACTTACAATTTAGCTTATTCTATTATTTGTGAAATGTTAATAGTTGAAAACCATGATATTGCGAATTTTTCATCGATGCCTCAATTAGTAGTAAATAATTACATTTAGAATAGTAATGAATTATATGGTAACATAGCAGATATGGGCAATAGACAATATAATATGTTAAACTGTGATCATAAAAAAATTGTACATACAATTTTAGAAGTATCAAATGTTATTAGTATCCAATAGTAACCAATTGTACATAAAACATTGTATAATTTATTAAAAAGTCAAAGCAGAAATGTGTGTTGTATGGCTTTTACTGAAATTGCCGCAACGTTATTACCTAAGAGAATAACCGTTCATGAAGTACTGGGTTTGCATTGGATTCTTCATCTAATATTACTGACGTGCAATCAAAGGAAGCGCAATTTTTGAGGCAAACAGATATGTTTATTTTGGATGAGGCAGTAATGGCTCCGTGTTACGCATTAGAAATCATGGATAAGACTTTGAGAGATATTATGAATAACCATTTATTGTTTGGTGATAAAATTCGCATTTTAGGTGGAGATTTTAGGGAATTGTTACCTATATTATTATGAAGCATTCAAGGTGAAATAATAAATTTTTATATTAAAAGTAGTATTTTGTTGAATGTGTTTTATAAATTTAAGTTAACGTGTAATATGAGAGCTATAGATGAAGATATTACATTTTTAGGCACGACCGCTACTCAGGAAAGCCTTATAATTTCACCACAGCGAAAATTGTCTTATTTCAAAAACTAACTATTTAATCTAGAAAAAGTGTTTCCCAGTGAAGATGACTGCGTTTTAAGCATTTTCTGTGATGTATGTATGTCTGTACGTTCGTATGTACGCATCTTTCGATTATCTCAGCGAATTATAGAACGATTTTATCGGGCTTTCGGAAAAATACTCCTCTAAATATACCTAACTGGTGGTTCTAAAATAAGAAAGGTCAATGAAAAAAGTTTTAAATGCGAGCACTAAGAAATATCTCAAAAAATCGATTTTCAAGCCTAATGTCTAGAAAAATTAATTTTAAACTAATTTTTTCAAGCTTATTTGCTAAAACTAATTAAAAGATACCTTTTCTCTGCTCGAAGTTTTTTGCTATAAGCAATGTTTACCAACACAAATGCGAGAAAATGTCAATAAAGGTAAAAAATGGACGATTTTCGGCTATAACTCGACAGGATTTGATTTTACACAAAAATATTAAAATCAATTCCTGACGCGTAACACCTATACAAACGAGCATTAATAGTTAAAATTGGAATGCAACAACTCAGTGTGATCGGTGATTTAATGATTGCTTTTCAAGAACAACGTGGTAGATAAAAGAAATGCTCTAATTATTATTTATTGTAACATTTTAAAAACGTTGTTTATTTAAAAAAAATTATTTTTTAGTAATTTTTTAATTTTGAAAAAGTAACTTTTTAGCATTGGATGATTTGCTGAATAATGTGTCGACCAATGCATCTACCTCCTTTGCTGACCAGGAGCAGTTGGGCGGGCGAGAAAATCCTGTTGCAAGAAAACTATTATACGAGAGCAATGAATCTTTCGCGACAAGCCCGGATATTTATGACATTTTGGAAGATGAGGCCGTATCGCCACGGGTGGAAGTACATCCAATTTTAGAGCCCAACAAGACCCCTCTATTGACGACAACAATATCGAAGATGAAGAAGAAGATGCACAAAGCAGTAATCTCTCGGAAGAGGAATCCGATGATGGGCAACAATACGCACATGCAAGGATACTCGAGGGAACGGCAAGGGTCGCTACGCTTTGCAACGAGCCTGCGATGTCGATCGAAAGAGCCATGCTGATTGAATCACCTGCTCCAGCACCTACAGCGCAACAAAGATAAGATCTTTTTGCGTTGCTGAGAGATTTTAATACAACTAAGCCACCTGCCTCGGAAACGAGCTTTAAGAATACTGAAGTCGACGGCCGCAGAATTATACGGAATAGTTTTAACACCAACAGTAGATTGAATTGAGAAATGAATGAATGTAAGTTTTTTTTAAATCTTTTTCTTTTTTGTTTACCAATACTAATTTTTCAATTTTTTACAAAACGATCTTCCGAGAAGACTAGAGCTTAAGGGCACCCATCACTTCCCGTTGCCGATCCGCATTTGGTTATGCGGATATGTACGCCGGACAAGAGAAATTCGGTGGTTCCATAACCAAGCCGTCAATCCGAATTCCCCTCTTTATACCGAACCTAATTTACGCGATTTATTAGAGCGAATTCACGAGAGTTTTAATGGATTCCCTGAAAAACAACTTAAAGAATATTTTACATTATTATTTTTGTAAAACCACCTATATTTTTTATTAATTTTTGTATTAAAATATTACAGAAAAAGATAACGAAGTTTTCTTTAATACATGTCCTCTTTCTTCCTCTTCGTCCTTCGTATGGCCCTTACTCCCTCCATCACCAGACAGCCAACATCAACAACAAATAAATATAAACTTCGAACAGCCTATTCAAGTAGGTGGCGGTGGCAACGACGATGACAGCGATAACGCCGACCACTATAGCGCCGACACCGAAAGCGCCGACACCGACAGCGATAGCAGCGACAGTCATAGCGGCGACAGGCGTAGCACCGACCGGCATAGCGGGAGTAGCAGAAACAACCGTGTTAGCAGTGGTAGAGCTGATGGCAGCGAGGATGATATAAGAGACCCAGGTGTACGATTTCAAATAATTGAAGAGCGCGAAAAATTTATTAATAAATTTCGTATTAGAGGTCATTGCGTCACAATGCGAATAAACCAACCGCCTTCTGAACACCATAATCTGATTATATAGTTAGAATTAGCTATTCGCGACATCCATGCATATGTAATTTCTTTAGCGCCAGACGAGAATATTTTAATGGGGGTTAGAGTGAATAGCGATCATTTTTTACTCGGTGCTGGAGGATTATCTTTTCGTCCGGTAGAAAATTTTTTTTTACGAAGATTTATTAGATTTAATTTCAAGTTTAACTCAGAGTAATGAAAGTTTTCGTATAGGTGAAAGCTTTACATTACAAATAACTTTTATTAGTATACTGATTGGTTCTGGCGCTAGAAGAAAAAAGAAACTACCGGTAAACTCTGTTACGTAGAGATCTATCGTTTCTATTAGTAATAGCGACAATTTGGGTCTATCTCGGGCACTAGTCGTCGGTGAATTCTATTTGAAGTTACGATCATGCGCTATGAATGAGGTACGAATGGAATGGCACCAAATCCGTGATGGGCGCCGTCTATTACAGAAAGAACGTGCCGAACACTTAATACGCGAAGCTAATGTACTCATTCCCCACGAGGGATGCGGATTTTACGAAATTGAAAAATTTCAAAAATATTACATACATCTTAATATTACTATAGTTGTTTACGATAAAAAAATTTTTGGCAATGGTGGGCCTCCATTTTTCGACGGTCGTGCGCGTGTAGAGCAAGAAAATGGTGTCGAAGCACAATAACTAAACGTATTAGGAGTTGCACGAACTAATTTTTATTGCACATTTTGTAACAAGTGTTTAAACTGTATCGAACAGCATAGGTGTACAAAAATTTGCTCAAAGTGTTTTGTTACCCCTGCTTGTAACATAGAAAATGTTAATTTAATAAAATGCACAGAATGTAACAGATTTTTTGGAAACACTTGTTTTGGAAATCATTTGACAGACGACTCATAAAAAGAAAAATAAAAAATTATGCGACGTAGTAAAGTTTTGTAATAAGTGTAATAATTTAAAAATATTACAGCTCGGCGTTGTAGTAAAATAACATAAAATACAGTAAAATAAAATAAAATAAAATATAATAATATAATATAAAATAAAATAAAATAAAATAAAATAAGATAAGATAACATAGTGTCAGTTACGGTAAAATAAAATAAACAAAATAGTCGGGTGAAATAAAACGAGATAAGTTAAGACATCGCACAAGATAAAAATTCTAATTCAATTGTAATTAAAGCTGTCTTAACATTAATAGTCATAATCAAAAGATCACTATGAAATGCAGTGCAAGAATGATACTACGACGAGAGAGAGAGAGAGAGAGAGAGAGAGAGACGAACAATAATCGAAATTGACGTGTTACTATCAGATTAATCATTTATTTTGACATTATAATTATACTCTTGCATAGCCGACAAAAATGTCGAGCATCAAGCTTGTGTAATTATGTGTATAACTTTACGTCATCCAAAAAGTAACATGACAAAATTTTTAGTACATTATAAATGAATTCGATATTTTTGACTGTAACTGAATGTATCTAATGAATTTATTTACATAACAGTAATTACCTAATTAAATAAGTTTATCCTATATAATCGTAGTAAATTAACGTACTAAATAATCGTAGTTTCTATGAATGCTGTTTCTGTTATAAGTACTTGGCTGTAGTAAATAAACAGCACATACTCGTATAGCGAACTTCGCAATAGCGCATCTGATTGGCGAGTTCGCGCATGCGTTCAGCGCTGGTAAAAGTTTCGAGAATCGAGCATATGTATCGACTTCGACTTCACATAGTATATTACATGTACAGTATAATTTGGAACACTAGGGTTAATCTGCACGCTACGCGCGCCTATATTCATCTTTCGTTTATTTCGATATCCGATTTCAAGATCGACGTTCGAGTTCGCTCGAGAATGAAATGGATTATTTCAAGCGCTAAAATTTTATAAAGTATAATATCAAATTTGGATATATTAATATATTACCGTATCAAAATTTGTCAAAAAATCACAAATTAGTATAATATTGTAATACAATTTTTCTCTTTCTAAAATCAAATATGAATGGTATATCGTTAGCATTGTCAACCTAAATCGGAGAAAAAAAAATAAGCCCGTGAGATAGCACCTTCTTCAACCCTCCGCTGAGATAGCGCCTTCTCCAACCGGCCACTGAGTTAGCGCCTTTTCTAACCGGCCGCTGAGATAGCGCCTTTTTATTCGGAGTCGACGAAATGTCGAAGAATCGCGCAATAGTCACATGCATTTGGTCCATTCGCGTGCTCGTGAAAGTGTTTTTTAGTACGTCTGTAAACCTCTGAGTTTTTTTATTTCGAAAAAATGCAGACAGACGAATCATCAGCCATGGCACTTACACCAGCAGGAATAACACCACGTGTTAATAAAAGTGCGTCTACCGATTTGTCGAATTTGATGTTGTCAACTATGTACGCTGTCAATAAATCCAACTCGAAAAGAATCTTAGTCGGCTTGGAATACCATGGTGGCTCTTATCGACCTGTCGTTAAACTCTGCAGTACAGGATCACCTGCAAAATATGTTACACTCGACAAATACAATTAACTTCGATAAGCCTACAAAGATATATCTTCCAAGTCACGACATAAATTTTACACTCGCTTACGGTATGAGGGCTATCGTTATTGACGAACGACGAGGAATCGAATCGGTAGCGCAGCACTTTGATGAAAAAGGCCAGTTCTCCGATTCTCCATCTTCACAGTTAGAAACACCGTGCAAAAAAAAGAAAATACGAAAGCCACCAAGGTATTGTCATGCAATATACGACATTGAAGAGCCTATTGGGGAGTGCGCGAAATGGCTTAAACAATTGGAAGAAAATGTTGGTTTCATTAATCGCAGTGTCGATAGTATACTTGAATTTTTGAAACTTGAATCAAATAGGGAAAGTAGAGAAAAAGCGTAATATATTTTAAAAGATACTGTAGTGTTTAAAGAATATTATACTTTACATAAAATGTACATTAGTAACAGAGCAAAGATACCTATGGAATTTGTAAATATAAATAAAGAATTATATGATATATTTCTCATAGAACTTTGTACGTTTGTTTTATCAAACTTACCGACAGACTTGTACGATTATATCTTCAAAATGTAATTTTTTTATATAAAAATTTCATAATATATATAATTTTAAAAAAACCTTCGTTTTTATTTTTCTTACCATTCCGACGTCCTTTTTAAAATCCTCTTATGTAGACGTAGCTATAGTTTTTTTCTTCTAACTTAAAATGTAGCTTATAAAATATATATATAAAACGAAGCTCAGAACCCAAAAGACTTGTTCTTCAGTTGGTCACCGAACGAGCAGTATGGCGCCTCCAGAAAGCAAGACTTCTGCAAAAAACTGAACCTCCAAAGACAAAGAGAAGCAGGCACTTATAGACCCCCCTTGAAAAACATGAGCATATGGGAGTTTTTCTACTAATACCTTCACGTTACCACAAAGGAGGGTTATAAAAAATTATATTAATTTTGATTTAAGTTTTTGAAAATATTAAAAACGGTCGTTTTCGGGACCACAAAATTAATATTTTACGTAAAAACTTATATAAATCTTTCATTATTTCTTTTTAAAAATAACGGGAATTGATGACGTGGTGCTGCTCCCACCATACCACCTAGTATATTTGCTGTACGCCAACTTTTTAAAACAATAAACAAAACATCAATTACAATGATTTTAATTATTGTTTATACAATTAAGATTGTTTAATTAATGTTTTTGTTTTTATTTGTTTTTTAAAAATGTTAGCGTACAACAAATATACTATGCGGTATGTCTGGAACACCACAGCCTCATCAATTCTCGTAAGGGCCAATTTTCTTTTCTTTATTTACATAAACACTGATTCAAATTATCGTAATTAATGTTTTTATTATTGGTTTATGTAATTAAAATAGCTTAATTGATGTTTTGTTTATTATTTATGACGGACGAATATTTCTCCGTCAAACTTTGTCTTCCGTCGCCTGTATTTGTGTATTATACGTATTCTAATATTGATAAGTTGTTACAGGTGCGGAGAGCGAGAGGGAACCGGGGCGATGAGCAGAGTGAGAGAGACAGAGAGAGAATAAACACTGTTGCGAGTACCGCTTGCGCCCAGGTTTAGTTTTAGGTCTGGCCTTGACCGCGTTAAGGAAGCCCTAGCGCATTTTCGAGCTTCCTATATCGTACCTGCGCGATTACGTTGCGATTACCGCTATAGAGCACCCGGAGAGTTTTGTGTGTGTACCGAGTGCAACGTGCGATCCCGCTACGCCCGGAAGAAGCGACCTACGCCAACTCCGCGAGCGGCAAGTGAATTTCGCCAGGGAGTGGGTAGCGACTTACGCCGTTGTCGAGCCGAAAGCGATCACCGACGTGTAAGTGTCTTCTCGATTCTCTCTCTCTCTCTCTCTCTCTCTCCCTACCGCTCAGTATAGCTTGCGCGGATTCCCCGAGCTCGAACATTAGTCGCGATTTGTATTACAGCGAACTGCCCTTTTTAACTCAATAAATAGTACTTATTTTAATTGACGTCTTTTATTCGACCAAACCCCGTTCTCGAGTAATTCATATTTACATTTATTTGTACGGATACTGCACAGCTAGCCGGGAGCTAGTTATCCGTTACATATTTAAAAATGTTGGCGTACAACAAGTATACTAAGCGGTATGGTGAGGATAGCACAGCATGATGAATTCCCGTATGGGGAATTTTTTATCTCTGTTTACATAAACACCAATTAATATTATCTTAATTCATGTTTTTATTCTTTGTTTATGTTATTAAGATAGCTTAATTAATGTGTTGTTTATTATTTAAAAATGTTGGCGTATAACAAGTATACCAAGCGGTATGGTGGGACAACACAGCGTCACGAATTCTTGTACGAGCCAATTTTTTATATAATAAACAATAATTAAAATTATCGTAACTGATGTTTTTATTGTTTGTTTATGTAATTAAGATATATTGTTTGTTTGTGTAATTAAGATATAGCTAATTGATACCGTTATCGATGTATTGATCAGCATAATCAATTATGATAAGTACTCGTGACATCATAGTTTTTCCTAGTTACACCACCCACTACTAATAAATTGTGTTTACAAATTTGAGAGACCAATCATTTTGATTCTCGATTCGGTATCGGTCCAGATATATCGAAAACTTATGTTCAGATGAATTCGCGGTATTATGTTTTCTTATAGGGTACCACATTTTCATTTTAATGAAAATGTTTTGAAACCTCACTGTACGATTGATATCGTTATCGATATATTGATTAGCAAAATCGATTATTTCATTAACTCGCGGCATTATATTTTTTTGCGGCCTGTTGTACCCCCAATACATTCCGCATATTTATAAATTTCGCAAACAAATAGTTTTGTTATTGATTAAGCATCTACGAACTTGCTGAACACCTCAAATCACGAAATTTATATAATTCGCCATTTATTGTTGATATAATGCGGCAATATAATATATTTATACGTAAGTAAACCATCTATTAATATTATTTATTTTAAAATAACTTTAAAGTAATCTATTTAAAATTCCCCAGAACGCACTCTTTGAAAATATTATATATGGTAAGATAAATGATAAATTGCTTTTATTATTATATACATTAAAAGTTTTTAGATCGATGGGGTTTTTATGGGATTTTTATGGGGTTTTCGAGATTTTACCAGATTGCGGAAGTTAATGACACATGATTCATGAATATGAGGTCTTATGGA
>JAWWEQ010040714.1:0-13516 GCA_035583055.1 Torymus tubicola | reverse complement strand
CCCCCCCCCCCCCCCCCCCCCCCCCCCCAAACCACCCTAAGGGGCAATTTCCAGTAGTCAAAATGCTGATTTTTTAGTATAACAAATCAGGTGGACCATCACGTGATTTTTCAATAGGAAGCCTCTAGAGGCAGTATGATATACTATAAATACTTCTAATTCTTAAAAAAAAAGCTTTAACCAACTTTATTAACTGTTATTTATGTTCTAATTTGTAAATTCTTGGGATAGCTTTTTCAATTCTTTTTTTGTTTTACAATTTTTTTACAGCTTAATCCCACGTGAAAATATCATATGAGATCTCCTATGAGATCGTAATTGAAATCTCATGTAGATCTCATATGAGATCTCATAAAGTTTTCATATGACATCTGTATACGAATTTCAAACATATGAGATCTACATGAGATCTTATATGAGATTCCATGCGCAGTTTTAATCAATTAATAAATAATTTATTTTTAATGTAAAAGTATGAATCAATATTATGTTGTATTGAATATGTAGAAGTAGAAGGAAATATAATATTAGTATTAGTAATAAAATGTATTGATAAAACTTTATTGCTCATTTCCAGATCAATTAAAATATACTATTTATTCATACTTTTACATTAAAAATAAATTATTTATTAATTAATTAAAATTGCAGATCAGATCTCATACGAGATCTCTCATATGTTTGAAATTCGTATAACGATCTCATATGAGAACTTTATGAGATCTATACGAGATCTACATAAGATTTCAATTATGATCTCATATGAGATCTCATATAATATTTTCACGCGGGATTTGTGCTTATATATACATTTGCCATTTTCAAATATAATACTGTTATAATTATCTACACTTATATAATATGATGGAATTGGTTTTATAAATACTTAGAAATTTTTATCTTTAAAATAGTTTCTTTTCAATTTTTAGATTTAATGTTCTATTCCGTTATAATTGATTATTTGAACTAAATGGATTTACTAATTATAGAATTGATATTTTGCCCAACATATTTGAAGAAAAAAATTATAATCAGCTACAAGCTATGATAAAGGAAATGGACCTGCAATAAAATCTAGGAAGGGTGAAATTATATTTTATAGTTACTTCCACAGAGATATATCTATAAAGTCCTTAAAAAGTCTTTCACTTTTATCTGAAATTTGCTCTGGTAATTGAATAATTTTAGAGTGGTGACTGTTCAATGATAGACTGTTTCTCTTTTTCTGTTGTAAATTAATCGCAAATAGGTTTACGAAGTAAATGTTAGAAAATATAAAAAGAAAAGAAATAATTTAAATTTTTTCAGACATTATTGAACATTAAAATTTTCCTTCTAGATAAGAAGAAAAATGTAAAATTACTACATTCACTTTGACTTTACTATCATTATTCTCTACTAATATATGATTACAGTTGACTAAAAGTTCCTCAGATATACAATTTTGTTTTTATCTTCTGAATCCATAATAGTTTCGTCCCTTCATCAAACATCCCATTCTCTATTTAATGAATAGACTTTGATTATTGTAGAATAAGTTGTTAACACACTTCATTTCATTTTAAGTTATGGTTGCAGAAACAGCATTTTATAATTCATGAGAAAAATCAATACAAACTTTTTCTTAAAAACAAGTATGTTATGCTACCAGAAAAAATAAAAAATATGCAACAACTTTCAATATACCTGGCTAATATTAAAAATGTGCTTAATTTAAGAAAAACTTTTATGTTGTATGTAAATTTATGTAATCATAATGCTATACTAATGCAAAAAAACTGTCCAAAAGTTTCCATTATATAAATAATATTTTTCAATTATAATTTTAAGATACTGATCATGCACCACTGCGGTTTGAGAACAACTTTAAAAGATTAAATATAAGTATAAGAAAAATCATTAATTTAAATGCTCAATTTATTTTAAAAGAACTTCATAGAAATGTTATACTCCAAATTCATATAGTAAATTATATTATGTTTAAATAAGTCAAATTACAAGTAATATTAATAATAACACTTATATTTGTGAACACAGTAATTTTATAATGATAGTAAATAAAGTTAACGTTTTACTAAGTAATTAATATGTAATCATAAAAAATAATGTTTTTTAATAATTAGATTTATAGCTATACTAAAATAGTAAAGAAAAAAGACAAATTACTTAATCTTAATTTTTTTACACCGTTGCTAAACACCCATCAAATCTGATAAACAAATATCAGATAACCAAAATAAATGCAGTAAAAGCTAGTGTTTAAGAAATCTGACATAAAAGAGACTATTATTTCTTTGGTTCTGCTATTTGTAAAACTGTATTTGCGGTGTGTGTGTGTGTATATATATATCTCGTACATTTTGAGGTTGTGAAATCTGTTATAGAAATAGCATCAGTTATATTTCTTTAGATAGATAAATGTCAACCCTTTTAACCACTTTTTCCTTTATTCAAGTGTCAATTTTCAGCTAAGGAGTAAGAATGTAGCAGCTGGAACTTACACTTATTAATACAAGGTAAACAAAAAAAAATATTTTTTTACTCTTTAGTTACAAATAAAAAAAGCTACAGCTATTATATCTTCAGTCAAGTATCACATTGTATATCTACATATTGCGATTCTTAAGAGCCTTATTTTATCAAAATTAAATTTAATATAGATTCAATAAAGATCGATGTAAATTGACACATACGTCAAATGCGAATTTTGCTTTTGTTTACTATTGATTTGCTACCGATTTTTTTTCTTTCTTAATGCAGTATCGGCGCCAAGCCTCGTCCTCTGTGCTATTGATTTACTATGATTAAACAATACAACAAAATAGATAACATACTAGAAGTTATCTGAAAGATATCAGCAATATTTCTATATTTATGAATACAGTCACTGTATTTTTTTTTCCTTTGGATTTTAACCGGAGGACCGGCTATATGTATCTAACAGTCACTGTATTACACTGTTTTTTGTTTTATAACTTATGAACTGCTTTCGAGTTTCGCGTAAAAGAGTAGAGTAGGTATGAGTTCTAAGGTTTTTCTACAATGATCACTTAGAATTTAAAAATCGAATTCAAAATAAAATAATTAATTTATTTAATTAATCAGATAAATAATTCAATAATAAACAATATTTATAATAAATAAAATATCCATCGATTAAGAAGATATATTTAATTAGATTAGACGACGCTGTCTTGGTGGCGCGTTCTGCTGATTTTGACATCTGGGTGTTAATAAAAATAAACAATTATTTTTACGAGTCAATCCAGGAGCGCGGAAGCGCTCTGAAAGTAAGTATAGAAAACACCTGAGGATCGATCGAGCTACATATACTTTGAAATGGGCGCCCAAGATTTTGAACTATTCACTGCGTTTTTAAATTGCATTTATATTAATCCAACAATAGATAAACATAAAGTCCCCGTTTTACTATATGTTCTCAAAAAGTTTTGAGTAAAAATATGCTCTCAACTTTCCTTTCTCAACTTTCTCCATGTTTGATTTTCTTCAGTCTATTAAATTCTTTTGACTTCCGGTTTCCACTGTTTCTATATTATAAATATATATATTGTAACGGTCACGAGTGAGCATTACAAGTCATACTTGAATAATTGTTGACAAGTTTAGCATCGCTACTTAAAGCTGCTCGTCAGGGGTACGCAAGTAAACAAACAGCGTGCGCACTGCCGACTTAGGCGGCACATGAGGGCGAGAGAGAGACAATATACTTGTAGTATGTGGAAAAAACCATTGACTAGGTGATCGCGAGCTGTCATCGCGACGCGCTCAGTCACTCCAGGATGGGCCACAGTTGAAACTAGTCAAAATCGGCTGTACAACCCACTCTATGGTGGGCCACAACCGCAGTCAGTCGAAATCGGCTGTGCAGGCCCAAGCCGTTGTACACAATAGTGTGTACACATGATTGTTCCGTACTGCAAGTAGCTGAGTCGTTGGAGTTGCGACCATCAAGCGAGAGATATTGAGACATCGCCGACGACATCGGCTGTGGACAGGGTCAGCAACCACCGTCGAAGTAATTGGACTCGTCCGCCAGCTATGGGCTGGTAAGTTTGACCAAGCTACGGCCTCTTGTAATCGCGTCTGAATCTCTCTCTCGCGCTCGCGCATCTAGCACTAGTCATCACCTATATTTTCTTATTTTTCATATTATAATAAATGTTAGTGTCTAGTGTTCACCGTAGAGTTTTTCTTTACCGACCCAAGACATAACTAACTCCTTGAATTACCCTTATCGAAACATACATATGTGCTCATCAAATACTAGAAATCTACAACAATCTGCCGAGGTCCGCCTGGCTAGTAGCCCGTTACAATATATATGAGCAAGGTTTCTCCTTTTCGACCGATTTTGTTTCGGATGGGTCTTGAATTTTCACCAAATTTTAGTATGTTATAGTACTACCAAAAAGAAACAGCAGAAAAAAGGCGATAGAAAAGAGTGGTAAGAAGTAAGAAGGAAAGAAGAAAAGAAAGAAGGAAAGAAAGAAAAATGACGAGTTACAGGGAGGAGGAGAAAAAAGAGGAGGTATGAGCGGCATAGAGTAAGAAGAAAGATAGACGACACTGAACCCAGAGGTTCAGTGACGAGAGAGGAATCGAAGAGCGGTAATATAGAGACGGCCGGAGAGTGAGAAGAGAACAGAGAGGGAGACACCAATCGGTAAGAGTAATCGCAACGCAACGAATGGAAGAAATTTGCACAACTCCAACGCAAAGTTGGAGGGAGGAGACGGAGGGAGAAATAAGAATCATGAGGGGAAAGGGAAGAAGGGTAAAAGCGAAGAGTTTAACAGAAGTAGTGGCAAATGGGAGAGCGCAGAACACTGGCAAAGGCGCAGAGTAAGGAGGAAAAAAAAAGTTTTTGGAAAAGGACCAAACTCATTAAAAGAACCCCGCCAAACACACCGGAAGGCAATCAGGCAAAGAAGGCACCAAGCGAGGCAACAAGCGCGGTGGCCCAGACAAAGACAATGGTGGGCGCAGAGGAAAGAGAGAAAAGAGAGGAAAAAGGGAATAGCAGCGAAGAAGAAGAGGAAAATCCGGACAGAAAAAGTCTGTTGTTACAGATCTTGAGGGATGTCAAAAAGTTAATAGAGTCAGAGGAAAAGGTCAAGAAAGACCAAGAAAAGTTGAGGAAGGAGTTGAAGGAAATAAAGGAGGAAAAAAAGAAGGAAACGGAAGAGAGAAAAGACGAAAAGGAAGAAGAGGGAAAGAGAAGAGAGGAGTGGGACAGAAGAATAAATAACATGGAGGAAAGACTGAGAAAACTGGAAGTGGGGAGCGAGGACGAGAAGACAAAACAGACGGAAGATACGCAGGTAGAGAAAATAAGGAGAGAAATGGCAGCACTAAAAAGTGAGCAGGAGAAAAGATGGGAAAGAGAGGATAGGGAAAGGAGAAAGAAGAACATTATAATAACTGGCATGGAGAAGGGTAAAGTAAAGAATAAGGAGGATATGGAAGTATGGCTACAAGAAAAATTGGAAGTAGAGGTGAAGGTAAAAAGAATGTGGACGGTTAAGACAGGAAAAAACATAGTGGAAGTAGAATGTAGGGAGGAGGAGCAGAAAGAAGAGATAATGAAGAGGAACTACAAGCTGAAAGGCACAGATATTTTTATATCAAGGAACAAGACGTGGAAGGAGAGAGAGAGAGAGAGAGAGAGAGAGAGAGAGAGAGAGAGAGAGAGAAAGGGCTCT
Source organism: Torymus tubicola (assembly GCA_035583055.1). Classification (NCBI taxonomy): domain Eukaryota; kingdom Metazoa; phylum Arthropoda; class Insecta; order Hymenoptera; family Torymidae; genus Torymus; species Torymus tubicola. The sequence continues at coordinate 7,793 of JAWWEQ010040714.1, read as the reverse complement.
GAGGATGTGGGCGAAGAAGATGAACACTGAGGACGAGGAGGTACAGATTCGCGGAAACAGAGTGAGAGTGGGAGACAAGGAGTGGACAATGGATGAGGAAGGAAAGGATTTCGTGGAACGGACAGAAAAAGGAAAGGAATGACGGTAAGAGAAAAAGAGATTGAAGTTCTGTTCTGGAATGTTGCAGTTTTAGTGGAAACGAGCGCGGAGACATGCGAATGGATGAGAAGTCACGAGATAATAGGACTCACGGAGACGTGGCTGAAAGAGAAAAAAGAGAGTAAGGTCAGAAATAGGTTGAGAGAATATAAGGTAGTGACCAGGCCAGCATATAGGAAAAGGAAGAAAGGACGAGCGATAGGAGGCTTGCTGCTAGCAATAAGGAAGGACATAGGCTGCAGCATAGAAGAGGGACAAGGGAAGGAAGACATGGAGGAATTGATAAAAACGATAGTTGAAATGGAAGGAGAGAAGACCGGGATAATGTTAACATATATGAGGAGAAGGAGAAAAGAAAACTGGAACAGCATCAAATAGAATGTAGAGGAATTGAGAGGCAGGGCATGCATAATTGGGGGAGACTTCAACGCGAGGACGGCAGAGGCAGGAGGACGGATAGAGGAGGCGTTTACGAAAAGAAGAAGTAAAGATAAAATAATGAATAAGGAAGGAGAAGACATGATAGCGGAGCTGACGGATTGCGGCCTGCACATTGTAAACGGGAACCTGGCGTACTTAGCAGCCAGAGGCAGGTCGATAACCGACTTCGTTCTGACGGAAGAAGAAGGGAGAAGAATGATCGAAAGAATGGAAATAGGGACAAATATCGAGTCTGACCACATCCCGCTGGCGATCACATTAAGAAAGAAAAAAAGGAGAAGAGAGATGAGGTGGAAGAAATGGAAAGGACGCTCTGGAATGAGGAAGGGATAAAGAGGTAGGAAGAGAACATAAGGAAAAGGAAAACGACAGAAACGTGGGAATAGCTGAAGAATGAAGTTGATAAGGCGATGGTAAAGGTAAAGGGGGGAGGAAAAAAGGAAAAGAGAGAGATGATGGGACAAGTTGTGCCACGAAAGGAAGAGAAGACAGAGAGGTGTCAGTCAAGTGCCAAAGGGGAGAGGAAGAGGTGAAACAATACAGGAAGGAGTACAGGGATTGGATCAAAAGAAAAAAGAATGAAGAAGCAGAGGAGATGCTGAAGAAACTGGAAAAAGATAGAAGCGAGAGAACGTTCTGGAAGATTGTAAATGCGGGAAGAAAGATAAGAGAAAAGGTGGACAACAACATAAAGGGGGAAGAATGGAGGAGGCATTTCATGGAATAGTTGGAGGGGATAGAAGTGGAAAAGAAAGACGAAGAAGACAGTACAGAGGAAATCGAGAGGGAGGACCACAGTAGAGAAGTAGGGATAGACAGGGAAGAAGTGGAGAAAGCGATAAGGAAACTAAAAAACAAGAAAGATACAGAAGCGGATGGCATGGAAAAACGGAGGCGAAGAGATAGTAGAGAAGCTACGTAGAGTGCTAAATAGGCTCTGGGAACGCAAGAAGGTACCTAAGGAATGGAGAACAGGAATAATTAAACCGATTTATAAGAAGGGAGAGAAGGAAGTCGTTAAAAACTATATAGGGATAACATTAATGGATTCGGGATACAAGATATATACGGAAATATTGAGAGGAAGGTTGGAAAAGCAACTGGAAGAAGAAGATTTGCTGGACGACATGCAATTCGGGTTTAGGAAGGGAAGAGGCACGATAGATGCTATTTATATGCTGAAAAAGGCGGTGGGAAAGGAGATAGGTAATGAAAAAGGGAAAGTTTTCATAATGTTAGCTGATATGAAAGCAGCGTTCGACAAAATAAAAAGGGAGGAGTTGTGGAAGGGCATGGAGAAGTTAGGGGTTAAGGAAGAAATAGCAAGCAGGATAAGAGAGATATACAGAGAAACGAAGGCAGTAATCGAGCTCGAGGGCAAGAAAGTAGGAGAAGTAAAACAGTGAAGGGAGTGAGGCAAGGATGTCCATTGAGCCCGGCGCTATTCAACGTAGCGTTTGTCGGGTTAGAGAAAGAGTTGAGCAAGGCACAGGAAGGAGGTGTGATGATTGGAAGGAAAAAAGTTTCCGCACTTGCATATGCGGACTACATCACACTGCTATCGAGCAACGCAACAGGAATGAGGGAAATGATGAAGAGGCTAGGTAAAGTTCTAAGGAGAAGAGGGCTGGAGCTCAACGCCATGAAGTCGAAAATCATGATGTTCAGGAAAGGAGGAGGAAGAAAGAAGGACGAGAAGTTTCAATGGGAAGGAAAGGAAATAGAAGTTGTGAAAGAGGCGGTGTACCTTGGGTATAAATTGCAAGGGAACAACGGAGACACAGAGCACATAAAAATGGTGACAAACAAGGCAAAAACTACGTTAGGCAAGATTTGGAGCATTGGCGAGAGGAAGTTTAAAGAGGACTGGACAAGAAGGATGAGGTTATTTGACGCGCTAGTGGTAAGCAATGTAGGATATGGGGCGGAAATCTGGGGGTGGAAAGAACGCAGGGAGGTGGAGACCATTCAAGACAGATATATGAAATGGGTGTTGAAAGCGGAAAGGACAACTCCAGGAAATGTATTACATGAAGAGACGAAGAGATGCAGTATTGCAATCAGAATAAGCGGAAGAGCGATAAAATACGAGGGGAAACTAGCGAGGGCAAAAGAAGGAACGTTGAAAGGGGAGTGCTGGGACATGATAAGGGAAGGAACGGTGACAACAGAGCAGGAGAAAAATAGAAAGGAATTCTTCAAAAGCAGGGGATGGTCCACGAGAGAAGCGCTGAGGCGGATAGAAAGCGGAGAGAAAATTGAGGACGAGATGCGCCAAAGAAGGAAGGACATCGAAAGGCAAGAAAAGATAGGAAAAATGGAGCAATCATTGTATGCAAGGGAGGTGAGACGAGTGATAGAAAAGGAAGACAGACCAGGATACCTGACGGAAGGAAGAAAGAACAGGAAGGATGAATTAGAGGTTATGGGCAGATTCAGATTGGAATGCGAAAATAGAAGTAGCAAGTACTGAAACAGCGAGGAAGACAGAAAGTGCAGGCAGTGCGAAGTCGAGGAGGAAACGCTGGAGCATATATTCGAAAAATGTAGAATAACTAAGAGAGAGGGGAAAAGTTGGGAGGAAGTATTGGAAGGCGGGAGGGAGAACCTGGAAAGGATGCATCAAATAAGGTGGCTAAGAAAAAGGAAAGAGACAGAGAGGGAGGGTAGAATAGATGAGCAAGCGATAAGGATCGTAAGGTAGCGAGAGCCATTGCAGAGAGACCCTAAGAGAAGACTGAGAGACAAGGCAGGAGCGGCCTAAGGAGAGAGGAGCAGCGGAAGAGTGCAAGACAAGAAAGCGGCAAGCAAGTGGGTCAGAATAGAAAAAGCCGCCGAGCAAATCAGAAGCAAAGTAAGAACGTTCAGGAAAAAAAGGAGAGAAAAAGCAGCAATGGAAAGAGAAGCAGAGTTGCAAATATTGAAAAGGAGAATAGGAGGAGAAATTGAGAGAAGGGCAAGATGGGAAGAAAAATTAAAACAGAAAATTGGGAATTTGACGGCGATGGTAAAGGAGGTTATGGGAAAAGTGGAAAAAATAGAAGCTAAACTGGAGAAAGTGGAAAAAGGTGGTCGAAAAGAGGAAGAGGAGGAGTTCGACAACAAGAAGGCACTAATAGTGAAAAAAGGAAGAAAATGGAAATGAGAGAAAATGGAGACATGGATAACAAAGGTAGTGGGAGAAGAAAAGTGCAAGCTAAAGAGCGTAGAAAAAGGAGTGGAAATGAAAATCGTGATATTTGAAGAGGAATTTGTGAGAGAATATATGTGGAGGAAAAGAGAGCAAGCGGCAAGGGAGAGCATATTTATGAGAAGGGAGATATGGGAAAGGCGCGAACAGGAGAGAGAGGAAAGATGGAAAAGGGAAAAGGTGATCATGCAGAAGGAAAGAGAGGCAGCGCAGAAGAAAAAAGGTGAAGCGGAAGAGGAAGACAAGAAGGAAGCCGAAAAGAATGAGGAGGCAGGTAAGGACAGGCAGGAGGAAGACAAGGCGAGCGAGGAGGGAGAAGAGGAAGCAGCAGGAGGGGAAATATAGTTGGAAACAAAGATAAGAGAAGAAGGAAGGTTAAAGGTGGGAAAGAGAAGACGTAAACACACTTATGCAAACATACAGCACACACACACACAAGAGTTATAAATGTAAAACAACACAAACATAACCACACCAAGCAAGAGGTGAAATAAAGTAAAGATTATATTTTTGTAAAAAGATATATTATAAATCTAAAGATTTAATAAAGCAAATAATAATAGTACTACCCAAAATAAAACTTTTTGTAAATTATTAGGCCCGTAGACCCCACAGGGCCGGCGAAAGGCCCTATAAAAGGAGCAAAAATGGGCCAATGTAGCGATATTTTAAAGATATTTTTGTCGGAGCTCTGTGAACTGATTTTAACGTACTACGTCTCCTTTTTTTTCGTATCAGCTATCTAAAAAAAAATTTTTCAGACCCGAAAGTCATAAGGCCCATGTACAGGATCTGGTTTAGTGCGAAAATATTTTTGAAAATTTAGCCATATTTGAACAGCTGCCACCATTGCTTCAGTGGAAGAAAATACATTTAGCAAGTCTTGTTTGATAGGTTTTTTAATCATCTTTAAAATGCCGCAAACGGAATTGCAATCGGTTGAGTTGGCTTGTCTATACAAATGTCTTAATCGGACTATTTTCGCAAAAATCGCGTTTTTTCGAATTTTCAAACTGATGCCACGATAATCTGTCAATTTCAAATTGGCTGAAAATTTATCTGAAGTTAGTATGAATGTATAATAACCTCTATATAAAACTGGTTTGCTTTTGAGCCTTTAAATACCCTTTCGAAGCTCTCAAAAATCGGCCATTTTCGCTATTTGTACTTCTTTGTGAGCTAATGTACGTTACTCTTCTGCCTTGTACCAGTTAACTCAGGGTTCGAACACAGTCTCATATTTACAATGTAATGCAAGTAGATATCAAAACCTGCCAAAAATGAGCCATTATCAAAGTGTCTAGATGCTATGAAACCAGAGCTCTGAGTTTTTAAAAAATTTTTTATTTTCTTGTATCAAATCCGTGAACGTTGATTTTACGCAATTTTGCATGCCTTACATAATAACTCTGTCACTTCAATTCGAGAGCGCCTAGGAACCTCTTTCAAAAACAAAAATGAAGCTCGTCTTTTCTACTTTAATGATCAATTATGATTTTTGCTCTCGGTTCCGTTTTTATGGTGTTTATTGCGCTATATGTAAAAAATTGCAATTAGACATTTTGGAACATTTTCGATAACTGGCTATTAAGCGCTAATAGATCAACTGGCATTCAACAGCAATTTTTTTTCTGTTTTTGTGAAATAGTGAAAGTAGAGGTGAATACCTTGAATTTTTTTTAAGAGAAGTTTTTTTCGGCGATTTGGAACTGAGATAAGAGGATTTCAAGGAAAGCCTCATAACAAAAAAAAGTATGGGTCTAACAATGGTTTACTCTAAAATTTACTATAGATTTTGATGTATATTACATGTTGTAATATCACAATTTTCACACATTCATATGCTGTAGGTAATTAGAAGTGTTTCAGCATTCAATGAAGTTATACATGCTTTCTTTGAGAGATTTTAAATGTAATAAAACATTATATTAGTTAAATATGATTCGACCAAAATTTTTGTTAATTTATTATGATTGAAACTGAAAATGAATTTCGGCATTCCGAGAAAACATGCATACTTAATTAATATGTCAATGAATATTTTTCTTTTACAATTTTAATCTAGTTGGGCGGCGGACCTTACGTAAACCAACAACCAACGCCCGTAGATGGCGTAAGTCTACAGTGTGTGTACACGTTTTCTATATTTGTGTCCTATCTATATTGCGTGTATTCACTTAAACTTGTGTTGACATTTATGTCATTATTTCTATTAGTTCAATATAGTTTAAAATTGTTTCATGGACAAAATCCAATAATATGACTGATTGTAAGATAACCTCGAAGGAAACGGCTGATTGCAATGCTGGAATAATTACAAAAGCTGCCTGTCATCATAGTTCATTTACAACAAAAAAAAAAAAAAATTTAACAACCTTGAATAGAAGAATAATATAAAGGAGAATAAAACATGTTTAATGTATCGGATATCTGAAGGAAAGTTTTAATTACTACAAGAGAAATTTAATTCTGATTATAAAAAAAAATGCTTGACTGATTGTGACAAAAAAGTAATAAATATGTAAATTTTGTTAGAGAGAAAAGAAATAATAAATATGCAACTTACTACATAAGACTTATTGTAACTAGAGGTACAGCTACAGCCTTAATTCTTCTGATAATTTTATCATATTTCAAGATAATTAGTTTCTCTGAATAATTATCTGGATGTAGCCTCTTCCAATAGCTATCTGGATCTAACAATAATTACGGTTGCAAAGCTGAAGAAGAAATTTCCACAAAGTAACTATGCTTTTTAGAAATTTAGTCTTTATTCAAATAATTTATACTTATCTAATATCCAATTGGTTGAAGTTTTGGGCGAAGACAAGGTATAACTTTACTTGAGTAAAGTTTTGAAACTTAACCTCAAAGAATCCAATCCAAGATATCCAAAATAAAAACATGTGGGCGCACAGACCAGCCGACACTGACAGCTGACGCAAACGCTGCAAGGCAGCTACCATGGTGTATAGCTATGTTTCGTGGCGCCTTGCAGCAGCGTTTTTCACACATATTACCAGCTTGGCGCGCGATTTGAGTTCGTGAATCACATATAAATTTTTGTATGTGTGTAGATTAGGTATGTATGTATGAAATATATAAATATTAAATTAACTAATATATTTTTTCAGTTTAATGTGTAGCCGAAACGCTTTTTTCCTAGAATTTTTGTGTTAAAAAGTTAATTAAAAAATTATTTTTATAAATTTTAAATTAACCTTTTAAAATATTCCGTTTTTTTTTCTTTAACCGTAAAATTGGTTGTAAAAGATTGATTTTTGATGTGGCTTACATTTACGTGTAAGACCCAAATCAGTTCAGTTTTAATCATAATAAATTAACAAAAATTTTGCTTGAATCATTTTTAACTAATATAATGTTTTATTACATTTAAAATCTCTCAGTGAAAGCATGTATAACTTCATTGAATGCTGAAAGACTTCTAATTTTTATTAATTTATAACTCCGTAGGGAAGCATTTTTCACGATAGACACAAGAACAGTTTTATTGTAGAATTCTCTCAGCTTTTCAATAAAAATACTTTTAACGCCGTACGTTTATGTTTTCACTTACATATATGCGAATGAAAAATATAAATTAAAAAAATTAAAAGTCCGATCAGGACTTTCTCTACCCAAAATTTTATGGAGATACCTTTTGATTGTTAAAAAGTGTCCGTATGAATCTTGTAATAATTAACTATTGTTTTTAGATCATGAAAAATGCTTTCCTGACGAGTTATAAATTAATGAAAATCCGACAAAAATGCAGAAAATCATCGTAATTCATATTTTGACCTCTTATATCTCGAAAACTATGGTTCAAAAAATCTAAAAAAAATGCAAGGATATCCAGAATGAGTAACAGAACATTTCCTGAGAGATTCAAGAAAATCTATTTTTTGACCTCTCGATTTGACAGACCATATATATATGGGCAGTTCTCAGGTGAATCGAGAGGTCAAAATTTTTTTTTCTTTTAAAATCACCTAAATCGCTT
>JAWWEQ010040703.1:0-18399 GCA_035583055.1 Torymus tubicola | reverse complement strand
TATATATATATGTTTACGTATAAACCTAAGCCAAGAAAACAATGTATCTTGATGAGCTATTTTAACAGGCAATTATAAGAAAATGTGTTTAATCATATATTCCGTAATAGCTTTTTTTCAAAGTTTAGTAAAATGCGTGAATATTTTAATGCGCATTTCCGTATTCATAAAATGTTTAATGCATATGATGACGAATTAATAATGGTCAATTATTTTAAGTATAGAAAATGTATGAATATTCCAAATAAATAAACTTAAAATGTATAGCAAATACACGAAAGAATATTGTAGGATAAGGAATTACAAGAACTAATTTACATCGCGAATGAGAATAATAAATTTTTATTACAGCGAATCTTCTAATTCGTCGCGAGCCGAGCGGTAAACATCCATAAATTTCGCTGATTAAAATACAGAAAAAAATGAAAAATATGCTTTCATTAAGAACTTCCGTTCTTGAGCCATCGCACGCGTTCGCGCTCGCTCGGTGCGCTCATTCTCGTAACTCCAGATACGACGTTTTTATCTCTCGTATGTGTGTGTATGTGTGTACGCGCGCAGAGTGTAGTGTTTATGGTAAAACGCAAGGCGGAGAGTGCGCGCGACGTAAACTAATCTACCGAGTATATACGCTCTCTCTCCCTCTCTTTCTCGCGACGGGACTACGAATCGAAGTGTAGGCGCCGATTGCCTTTGACCCTCTTAGCTGTGCGCATAAAGCTAATGCATCTTTCTCGTTTTTACGATGCTCTCGGGAACGTATTTTTACGAAAGACAGTTAATGGCAGGTGATGTTAGGAAAAAATAATAGGGAAGCGTAGAGAATTCGCGTGAAGTTGATTTGAAAAATCTTGGAAGGGTTTTAGTTTTAATGAAAATGATGATATATTATTTTACAACGTGACATGTATATAGTGTGCGTTATTGTGGGAAATAATTGTGAAAATCAATATCGAAAATTCAGAGAAAACTGCGTTGCGTGCTGCTGCCTCATCAATTTGCGGTACATTGTATGCTGTAATAATAATTGTGAAAGATAACGATAGTTTTGTTTTTTTGGCCTTACTTTCTCGATAAGGTATAAAAATAATGCCGTAAAAATGAAAAAGTATTGAGAAAAGTAATAAAAAAAAAATATGTAAGAAAAAGCCACGTTACTTTATGCATATACCCTGCGAGAGCTAAGTGTGGCCTTACACGTAATATGCGTGTTACGTAAACATTTCACGAAGCCTTAATCGGTGCACCAGATTAATAGGTATTTTATTATTTAAATGAAAGCAAAATAAATAATTTATCAATACAATAGTATGCCAATTATCGCCTTATTCAAATTCTGACCTCTTTCGTCATATACCGTGCATAAAATAACGTAAAATTATTTTTCCTTCTTTATCTGCATCAAACTCAAAACCATCGGTGTTAAAAAATATCATAATACTATGAAATTGTCATCGAATTGATCCTTATAGAAAAATCTCCTAACTAACGATCCCATCCCCGTAACCACCTTCTAATCCATTCTCCCGCGTCGTCTAATTTTACACCTGCATCGCTTACGAAGATCTCGGGAGCAATAACTCTACGGGTCCGGCGATTATATGTAGACGACATAGCATATAGGCCAATAAAACCTCTCGGATAGAGCGAACCGAGAGCCGTTTATCTCGGCGTCTATCACAACTCTCGCTCGCTCGCATACCCAAATCCCGGGGCCGTTCTTCATTTCGCCCACCTTAACGGCTTACGCGCGGAGGAGATAAGCCCCTGCTACCTCCTCCTTTATGGACGTGCACTCTAAAGACTAGGCTGCAAAGGATCCGGCTCGTTCGGCTAAACGCAATGATCCGCTGCGCGCGATGTAGAGCTCGCTTATTGCAAGGAAGCTTCGCCGCCGATCGAGTTGCGCGCGCGAGCTTGTAAAGTGGCTGAGAGAGTGAGAGAGAGAGAGAGAGAGAGAGAGATTCTATGGGCTTGAATATCGAATTGGATGCTGAAGGAGGTGTGTGTGCGCGCGCAAGTGATGCTTTGATGTTTCTTGCTTTCGACGGCTCAAGGATGGGATAGAGTTTATGAAATTGTTGCCCTAGTTCGAGCGAGTTATAAACGTATATAGGTTCTATGTTTATGTGTTGACGTTAAGTAAAGCTACCTTATCAACGAGATTTTGCAAAAATTTTTAGCATCATCTATGCTGGAGATTATGTGTATTTATTGCAATTTTATATTAATTTTTAAGTTTCGATTTTAGTGATTGATATCTATGATGGAAAATGAAAAATAATATTTATTGGAATCTTGAAAAAGTAATCTTTTTATTTAGTTTTCTTAGAAAATTTTTCTAGAATCTGTTTGACTTCAAACACTTTTGCGTTACCTATTTTTTAAACTGATTATACGTTCACAGCATATAATTATACATTTCTTTTTAGACCTACTTCAGTAACAAGTATACACGCACGGTATTAGAGGTTGTAACGAGGAGCACGAGGACATGTCGAGCTCTATAAAGTTTAGCACTCGACCGAAGCTCGCAAGAGGTTTGGATAGCGCGGGTATTAGCATGTGAGGACTTATGGAAATTAAGCTTTATTATGGGAAAACTGTGCTGGTAATGTGTAATTTCAGCGGGGGGTAAGTATATATTCAGTACGTGAGTGGCCTTTACGGGTGCTCCAACAGTTCTGTGAGAGGCATTGAAAATTAGACTCACCTTCAAAGCTACTGCATGCAAAGCTAATTAATACTAAGGGACGAGCACTGTTCCAGCTCTGAATGTGTCGTTAAGATAAACAATGTCAAGAATAGAGATACCATTCGACCAATGTGCTTTTAGTTCTCGCAGAGGCTTTTCAATGGAATAAATTTCTTTAGATATTAAAACAAGAAAAATTATATATTTTTAAAGCTGAGAAAATTCGGTGAAAAACGATGACGCCTTTGTGCGATATTAACATTTGACTTTATTTTCCCACTGAATTACTAGTTCGAAGATACCTCAAAGAGCAAAATCCCTGCCACTTGCTCCTTCTAAAAACGAAATTGCCAAAGCGTATGATATACTGCGGACAGCGCGTATTTCACTTTGCTCACGCTCTCTGCCCAGGACGCCTATAACTTATTTTTCTGCAAAGCAAGTGCCCGCACCGGCGCGCCCAGCCGACGTAGCGCCGAATTTCCTGGAGAGTCGAAAAACCCTTTCCTCTCTCTTGCTTTCTCGCTCTCATGCCTAATGCATCCGCCGCCGCACGCCAGCCCATTTAATTCTATTTCCGTACGAAAATGTCTCCCGACTGGCGCGCTCTCTCTCTCTCTCTCTTTCACTCTCTTGAGTCTACGACGCCGATGACGATCATGCTTATGCATGAGAAGACGAGCCCGGGCTACCGGACGAAAATAAAAAGGTGGCAAGCAAGAGAGGGGATAGAGAGGAAGGGAGAGAAAAAATTCGTCGTCGTTTTTTGTTGCGCGCACTGTGTATAGAGAAAAGTCAGCGCGATCAGCCTCCGCCTCCCTTTGTCATGCTAACGCGTGGGATGCCGAGATACCGATCTTCCTCTTTCTCTCTCTCTCTCTCTTTTGAATATCTCTCATATTCCCTTCTGTGCGGCTTTGCCTCGTTGCCCGGCGAACTTGCAGTAGGGGACGGGGAAGATGCTAATCGGATGTGCATGTACTTTATTTCGGAATAAGTTTTTTAATCAGTCTGAATATGCGGGCGCGCACTCGCGCTCTTCCATAACATTTTGGATTACATGTATTTTGTGCTGCGGCTTTATCTAAATTAGTAATGTATATATATGAATTTTATAGAAAATGTTTGTTACAAGAATCATTTGGATTAATTAAAGCATTTAATTGAAATATGCTGTAACAAGTTAATGCGCAGTTTTCATTTTTCAATTTTTATTTACCAATAAAAATATCCACTATTCAAAATAGTGAAATTCCTCTTTTTTAATTAGAGGATAGTGCTATGTATTTCCACTAAGAATTAGTGAATATTTACTATCTCATAAGTGAATATTCACTAATGTTTTGGTGGAGCAATTTTAACTAATCTTTAGTGGATTTTTCACTAATTCAACTTTAGAGAGTAAAAGGATTCCATCGCTTGTTTAACTTCAAATCATTTAAATGGTAGGGACTTTTCAAGAGAGCGCTTAAAAAGTAATCACTTACTTATTCAAGTAGAATTTCATTGAATGTAACCATTCAATTTAGTTAATGGTGTGCAGACATGAATACCCTTCACTTCTTCGAAATAATTAAATGTTTTTTGCTTATTCATTCTATACAATCGTTACAAACTACTTTGAGGGTTTTGTTCTCCCCTACGTTTACTAACAACGTCCACTCCAACCTAACGAAGTTATTATTCAACCAGCTCATGCTTAAAAACGCCATAGAAAATGTAAAAAACATACGACAACCAGTTATTTTAAATATTCTGCTAAACCCATTTTTATTAAAACTCGGATTTAAAAAAATAATAAATGCTTTTACTTCTTTAACCATTGCACGAGTACAAGTATTATTGTACAATGTTCTTTATTCTTTACTTTTTCGTATTTTCATTAGTTTAAACAAATGAATCCAAAGAAATTCTCGACAACTTCTTCAACTTCCGAGAACTATAAAAAGAAACCTCGCGCAAAAAACACGCAATTTATTACATTCTCCGGCGGTACTCTACACGAAAAACGAAAGGGAAAAAAGGTACGCAGCAGCAGCAGCTACGCCAACAACACACAACAGCTGGGGGGTAAAAAGCGACACGAAGCCCGCGAGGGTCGAACACGCGATCGCGGTATAGCGCACCCCCGCCTCTCACACGTAATACGCTACTCGCGAGCGCGCGCGCTTGCGTATATATATCACCTATACCCCCATGTGGAAATTCGTTCGGTTTGTTCGATGCATGAAACCGGTTCCCGGGCTGTCTTCGCTCTATTTTACTGGCTACTGTTTATAGTGATGCTTGATCAGCGCAAGCGAGGAACCTCTTTTATTTTCCCGGAAGATCGTTTGTTTTCATTTGGCTGAGAGAACAGAAAGAGAGAGATAGAGTGAGAGAGAGAGATCGAGAGAGAAAGAAAGGAAAAGAGTTGGAAAAGCGTTACTTTTATGCTTGCCAAAGAGTGGGATGTAAAGAGTACGCGCTAGTTAGGATTGATTGCTCGCTCGGGCACAGAGAGAAATTGAAAGAGACTTATAATTAAATAGGTTTTGATGTGCAAAATGAAGGCATTTTTTAAAATTGATTATGGCGGCGAGCTTTGATCCTTTCGAGTACAGATCGATGGCAATTGGCATTGGGTTAGGTAAGAATAAATTGGATCAACATTTTCTCTTTTGATGATATATAATAATACTTTTGAACGACAGCAACAGCAAAAAATTTTTTTCAAATTAGAGTTGTAATACTCTTAATTTAGTATTTCATCGTATGAAACTAAATAAAAATAAAATTTTCCATGTAATTTACAGATGTTTAGCAGCTTTATTTACTTGTGAAAAGTTCTTTCGTTAATCATTGTTATTATATTAATTACAATTTTAATATTATTTAAAAATCTATATCAAATATTTAATAAAGATTAATTTAGAGATTTAGGTATTTAAAGTACCCTTTTATCTTTACAAAAAATATCAGATATAAAAACACATTTGATATACAAGTAGATTTATACCCATTAAACCAAAGCTAATTCTTTTGTAAATCTCTTCCCATTTTCGACGAAAACAAATTTGATGTAACTAGATTTTAATTCTGAGAATCACTTTAGGTTTATAAAAAACGAAAGAAAATTTACAGAATGAAATAAAAAGTACAAATAAATTCAAATTGAAATGTAATATAACATATTCCAGTTTTTTCTAACAGTAAAGGTTAAATTATTACTCATACTTTCTAGTGGTAAAATGCAAATCAACGTATTGTGATACTGTTATGTTTGTTTATTATACATTTACATGAAATGACATAGTACTTGTATTTTATTTAAATTTTCTTCAACCGAAAACTCATTAAGATTTATTGGAATTCCGCAGCTACACGTTCAACAGATGAAAACAGAAAAACCAATTGCCAAACAAAAGTTTGGCATAACAATCTGATAAACTGTGAACATATACAATGTATTTTTGTTATATGTAAATCTAACGTATAAATAAAAGAAAATTCAAGTATCAAATAAATAGCTATAGTAACAGAATTAATTTTTTTCAATCCAATTTTTAAACCATATATTAATATGATAAATAAATATTAACAAAATACTTTGAATTATTAAATAATTTATTAAATAATATATTATTTAAGTTCCGATATTTTCAGTACCGTAATTTTGTCTTTATATGTATAACCATATAATAAATTTCAAACAATATTTGAGAATTAATTTAATGCAAAGCAAATAAATTGAAGATAAACAGTAATTAACTATAGATTAAACTAATTTAAAAAAATGCGACGTCGATATGAAAAAACAATCTTTTTCAAAACAACTTTTCATGCTATAATCTATACCTTTTTCATTAAAAACACAATAGAATTACAGCCCTTTATCAACTCCCAGGTCCCTAACGAACCCATTAAAGTCCTTTTTTTCGCAACACCCGCACGATTTCATGCACCAAAAATTGAATTAAAGCGGAAAAAAAGCCCTCGTACCCCGAATCATCGGGTCGTAAAGCGTAACATAATGCGTTCGGGCAAGCCTATACGCGAGCACACAAAGCCAATTCTAAGTACGAGGGAAGAGGGAGGAGAGGGTGTAGCACACAAAGCAGCTAGCACGTCGCGGCGACAGCGCAATTTCGCGCAAAATATCAAAAATAAACTGCGTGCCCGCGCGTATTATAGCGCCGTCGTGTGCGCGCTTCGGAGTGTAAGTATATATATATGCACGGAAAGGCACCAGCCGGCTCCAAAACAAAGAGAGCACATAGGCGGCGCGCACACACGAGTGAGGCGACTAACCTCGACCTCTCTCTCTTATACGCGCGCGCATGCAGCGATGAAGAGAGACAGCGCAGCGCGCGGGTGGTTCGTATACTCATACGTATATATAGTACATGCGTGCATATGCGCTCATCTACTGATGCATATATATTGGAGAGTTGGGTGTTTTTTTGGGCGCATTGCATTTATATATTTTAACGGAAAGGGACGGACGATAGATAAGAGCTTCGCTTACTTTTTTCTTGCGTTCAGCGGGACTCCTCGCTTTCCGGCGTTGCTATAGACGATCTTTCAACGTAAACAACTCTCGCAATACGAAAACAATGTGTACAGTGTTGTGGCCGATGATAAAAAAGCTCCTGCGCATCAAGTGCTTTGCTTTTTCCTCAATGAACCGACTTGACGAAGTAAAAAAATCTCGTACCAAAACTGATTGGCAAACGAAAGGCGCAATATACAAGAGTCACACAGCACCGATTAGCTTTTACGTCTATAACAACAATAACAAAAACAACAACATCGATAACAGCAACAACTTGGTGCGTATAGCGAAAGAAAAAGAAGCAATGCGGGCGCGGATTAATAAAATGATCAAAGAGCTGTGGCAAGAGGATCGAGGAGCCAGAGAGCCGTAGCCGCCGCCGTACGCACGTTGCGCCGCATGCCGCGCGACTGTCGCTCTCCCGCGAGGAGAGAGAGCAGCCGCCGCCGCCGAAACGAAACCTTCTCTCCCTCTCGCGCGCGCCGAGCCGCCGCCGCGCCAGCACGTTCTCTCTCTCTCCCTCCCGCCGGCGCCCGCGTTTAATACTCTCTCCGCATGTGTGTGTATATATAAGCGCACGCTCCTTCTGTCCCGCGTGTGTTTATTCTTTCTCTCCTCCTTTCGTTCATAAGTACGAGCTCGTATATATACTACGTACACACACAACCGCGCGCTCGTATCCGTCTCCCTCGCGATGCGCGCCGCCACACCCTCTACTCGCCACTATATATTTCCTTTTCTCTCTCTCTCTCTCTCTCGTGTTTCGTGTATCCTAGGTGGTGTGCCACGTGTGTGTGGGTGGCTGACGCCGTCTGCTACACGCACTGCCACCGACGTCGTCGTATAGCAGAGATGTTTCTTCTCTTGTACTATATAGATGATGAGGTTTTGTTTTTCCTTGTTAAGATATAAGTGAGTCGCGTAAAGCTCAGGATAGCTTAATCGTTGCTTTGAAAGGGAGCACGTCGTAAAAAATAATGTATTATAGGTATGCACCATATCTGTAAATATTCGTACATCTTGACGGCTTTTGTGCATCTGGCTGGGTCACCGCAGTTTGATTGTCAGGAGACTTGTTTATCAGTTGCCTGAGAAGGGGATTAGCGGCTGATTGCAGTAGTGCCATCTCAAGGTAGAAGGACTACACTGGGGTATAAGGAGGTTTGCGGGTTCGGGTCAGGAATGGCAATTATAGTACGGGAGAGATGAATGGTAATCGGAACAAATTTCATCTGTGGGGTTCGTATTGTTTTAACGATTTGAAAAATTGTCATTTTTCTCCGTTAAAATTAAAAAACTTTATAGTGAGTTAATGTTGAAATAGTAGTTATTCGGTTTCAAATGATGTCTCTGGTAATATTCTGCTTTTATTTAAATAATTATGTAAATTTTAGCATTTGTATTTGGCAATATTTTTAGGTACATCGCGTTATTATTATATATTTTTTTCTTGAACGCCTCCATTTCATTAACATTTTAATTGTACAATATTGTTAATTTTCTACCAAGGAATTAAATTACAATAATTTTACGATAATTAAAAGTAAACAATTTCAAAAAAATTATAATTCATCTCTCAAGAACTGTTATTGCCCACAGACAAAAAAAATGTAAATTTCTATTAATGCATTCTCATTCGATCATTTCGCTTGATTAATATCTTTTATAATAATAACAAAATTGTAAGTTTATATTGACTTATTTTATTTTATATCTTTTGTAAATATTATTCATTCAATACATTTTTCATATACATTTTGTATATCACTTTATATTTTTTTTTACGTTTTTATTGACACTGGTATATAATGTACCGTCAGATCTCGTGATCGGATCTTATTTAGCTTGTTAGATATATAAGAATGACTGCAGTATATGTACACCGTCCTATGATCGATGCGGGATATAGAATTTCGACCCTTACTGACTCAAACGCAAGGCAGCAGTTTCAAAGGGCACCAGCCAGGTGTGAACCATACCCGTATCAGCTTTGGCGTGAATAAGGATGAATTGTGCCGGCGCAGTGGTGAACGAGATGTCTCCGATAGCTGATTCTCACACCTACCGCAGGGGTCGATCACACTAGTTTCACGCATTAGGAATTATAATGTCAAATATTCTTGATATAGTATAGTAAAGACTATCTCTTTACTGACCTAATAAAACTTTCAATTGCGTTAAAAATAGTAAAATTCCTTTTTTAGCAATTTCATCGTTATTTCGCTTTGTATTATTATAAAGGTATATAATATTCAAAGCTTATACGCGGAAACGTTATTAACTTATACAATTTCGAAATACCAATTAACTTTTTGCTTTTATATAATTCAAAGTCGAATAAAATATAAGAAGAATCTTTGAAGTGACTGCAAAAAAGTTATGAGGACTATGGTACTTACTTTGGATTTTAGCTTCTATATACTCTTTCTTTAGCGGTATAATTTTTCTGCTGGTTTCTCGTGCTCTTGCCAGTGTACTTTTCATTCTTTTTGGTTGACCTACTTACGGTATTTATTTCAAAAAAAGTTTATTCACACCTTTGCACATACCCCTTCAGAGTTAGCACTTAAACTACAGTTTATTTTTATCCTATTTCGGAACGACTATATGTTCTTTAACTTTTTCTTTTATTTTTCGGTATGAAGATTATAAAAAGCAAATCGTAAAACTTTACAGTTTGTTATAAGGAACTTATTAGAAATTATATGAAATAATGCAATTTATAAAATTTTAAATAAGAAAGATGCTACATCAGTGACAAAGCCTTTGTACTGGTAAAAGAAAGCATTGGCCCTTTAGCATGGATATCGATTACTCATAGACTTTTTCATTTTCCGCGATACTCCAACGGTTTAACGACGCAAACGTGCATTTCGATGAGAAAAGACCACTCGCATCGGTGTCTTTGAATTTCCCGGGAAAAAAAGCCAACAGGAAGACGCCTTGCCAAGTTCCGACTTCATTTTACGGGAAAAGAAGTAAAAACCTTGTTTTTACCCTTATTGTTGCCATATTTTCTTTCTGGCGGGAGCACTCGACTTTTCATCTTTTCCTCCCCTCGGTCTGTTATTATCTTCCTTCGCTCGGCGCACTTTTCACACTTTGTGCATGTGTATAGAACCATTTATCTCTGACTCTTTGAAATTTTTATTTCTTTCTAGGGCTTTCTCGTGTTTGCTTTACTTTCGCAACGATTTGTTGCTTCCCTTTTTGAATTGCAAGAGGTTCTTATCTTACAGATAAAATATGTCCACTGAATATATTAAAATCTCCTTTTAAAATTTCATTGACATTTCATATATCAATAAATATTATTTGGCAGATAATGTGAATAATAATGTAAAAAATATGATAAAATATAAATACATATATGGTAATATCAAAGGCCGACTCTTTGAATGTTATAAAAGAAATTATACACGATAAAATGAAAGGATGACTTTTATGATAAAACTTTTAAAAGATTAAATTTGAGCTTATTGAAAATAATCTTTTGTCGGATTTTCCCATAGCATGCAACGGAATGATAAAATTTAAATTGTCCACAAAAATTCATCAATTGATTGGGATTTAATTACTTTATTTGTTAATTTTGAGTAATCTATTCACACTAAATTAAATGTAGAGATTTTGAATATTGCTCGAAGAGATTATTTTATAATAAGAAGAACGAAATCCAAGATTATAAAATTACTGAAAAACTATAGAAAGACGCTTTCTTATACACAAACTTCCGAGCGTCGACGTATCCTGCAACTCCGAATTCCTCCGTGCAATTAGAATTCCACGTGAATTCCTCGCAGCACACCGCGCATTTGCGCTCGTGCTCACTTACCTAATACACGTCTCGTCTCTCTCTCTCTCTCTCCTGCCCCCTCCTGCGCGCGCTCCAGACGTGCGCTTTTTACCGAACGCGTTTCGATTTGCGCGAGTGCAGGCGCCGCGCGTATAATTGGCGCCTAGACACCTACATACTCATATACGCGTATATGTATATCCCCTGCGGTTTTGCGTGAACGCACGTATACGCCTATATCATGTGTGTGTGTGAGTGTGTACTGCAAATCCAATCTCTGCGCGCGTGCTATCTATATCGCACCCCCGCGGGCTTACCGCGCGCATTGATCTCACGCTAGCTGCGGCAAGCGCCTAATGAGGGAACGGCCTCGTGTGTTGCGCAGGTGCGTCAAATGCATATATACGCACGAAGCTGTGACGTTTAATGGGACGGATAATTGAAATTCGGCGCTGTGTGTATACTTTTTCGAGGAGGTGAAACTCGGAGGTGGCGGGCTGAGGTTTGTAATTACGCGCGATGCCGAGCAAGAGTTGGAAGGGATGCGGAATGAAAAAAGGGGAAAACCCGCGACTGTGTGTGTATATATATATAGGCGAGAGGTTCTGTGTGCGTCGTGAATGTGGGTTATCGAGCGTTTCGGGAGCGAGGGAGTAATCTCCGAGGAGGAGGAATTGAGGTTGCCTCGAGAATTGGCCGAGTCGCGAAGCGAGAACAACAATATTTTTTATGGCGACGTTTTTGTTGTTTGCGGTCAAACAGTTCTAATATCTTATATGTTACTTTGTGTCGATTGCATGTATCGTACTTGTACTGGTAGATTCGTTTTTAACATTCTTATTTTTTTACTAAAATAATACATTTCGATACGGGTACGGGAGTCGATTATTTTGTCTATTATTTTAGGGATGAAAAAGGACTTTTATAATCTTATAGAATATACAGGAAAAGCTCTCATTTTTTATTTCTACTGAGCTTAGGAGCTACAAAATCTCGAACTTTAATCACACTTGCACGGTCGAGAAACTGAGAAATCCTGCGTTCCACTCTCTAAAGTAGAATCAGTGATAAATCCACTAAAGATTAGTTAAAATTGCTCCACCAAAACATTAGTGAATATTCACTAATGATGTAGTAAAAAATTCACTAATTCTTAGTGGAAATGCATAGAACTATCCACTAATTAAAAAAGAGCAGTTTCACTATTTTGAATAGTGGATATTTCCACTAAGAATTAGTGAATATTTACTATTTCATTAGTGAATATTCACTAATATTCCGGTGGAGCAATTTTAACTAATCTTTAGTGGATTTTTCACTAATTCTACTTTAGAGAGAAGTTATTTATTAAACTTTCTTCATACATTTTTATTGAGCACACTGTCTCTCAGAAGTAACTACAAGCCACAGCAATAAGAGCTAGTCAGAAGTAAAGTAATTTAAGTCTGTATATTTTTTTTTAAATCTCTGCAGTTATCTTGCGGTTATTTTAGTCATCAAAATAATGAGCATTATACGATAATTATAACACAGTATTTCAAAAATAATGCGCACATTGTTATGTAAATTATAACAATAATTATGTGCAATTACTCTAAAACACCTAATCAATCACTTATGAACGAATGGACAGATAGCGTAAATGATTTACTTAATGCTTACGAATCTATATTCCACAGTGCTGCACGAGAATGAAAAATTTCATAAACGTGCTCGCGTGTAGCAGCATAAACGTCAACATGCAGATAAAGCTTTCAGAAAAAAAGTATGTGGAAACAGTGGAAACAAGAAAAGATGCACGATAAAAAGCGCCATGTGTGTATATGTACGCATGCATACCGCGGAAAAAGTAGAGCAGAGTAAAAATGCTCGTTTGCAAATGGTTCGACTACTGTCTTTATGCATGCTTTGATCTATATTAATGAGACTTTTTTCTGCTGAATCATTATGCGATTGATTAATGCCCTTTCATCATAATAAGCGTTCATTTATAAATTACTTTTTAAATGTATTAGAATATATTTGCGAATATTTTATGTTAATACATATATCATTAAAGCAAACTTTGAACGACTTTTTATACGTGGGAGTTGTCGTTCACTTATGCGCGCGTTATGTTCCTTTATGAAAAATGCTGAGAAATAAACAGAATTCTCTGAAAGTAAGAATTAGTGATGATATTGAGAAAGGGGCTGTGGGATAATAAAAGGGACTGTTTATATTACTGGTATTATTAAAATGGATTTTAAATCGGAAGAAAGTGAGTCATCCAACTCAGTGGATTAATTTTTCAGCATATCTCATATAAATTGCAACGTTCTTAATTGATTTATATCTGATTCGCTGAAAAACTCGTTGGTCAAATTAAGCCATTAGCGTTAAAATGTAGACAAATATTATTTCAACATTAATTATTTAAAAAATGTAAAATATTTATATCAAAAAATTTTACTTGGTGAATATAAGTCGACTCGATATAATATTTTAATAACATTTCAAACGTGTAGACCCATTTATAAAACAAACCCTCTAATTTATTAACGTACATATACTACACAAGCTCTCCTGCAGTCAAAATCATTCCAGTCCCTCTGACTTCACGATTCTCCGCCACCTCATCGAGATTTATCTCTGATCGTCCGAAAAACGAGTCTCATATACGCTCTGGCGTATACGCCACGTCGACTTTTCACCGTTGGAAAATAAAAGGACGCGCGCTTTAAACGCGCCAGTCGCGGAGCCGTCTCGCTCTCTCGCCGCAGGGCCAACGACCAGCCGCTTCCCCGGGCCGCAGCAGATAAAAGCTTGCGAGCGGCCGATAACTTCGGCGATTCATCCTCTACGCCTCGGGAGACTACGACGACGAGTGCCGGAAGCGTCGGCCGCCGCACCGGAACCCGGGAAGGCCACCGCAGCAGCACATGACCGCATAGTAGTACATAGCGAAGAGTGCAGAGTCTTTACGCGCTGCATTTTTCACTCTCTACCCTTCGTTTTTCAACGCTCGCGCGCCCCGCTCGACAGAGACAAACAAATATGAGCTGGATGGTCGCTCGAGATAGTAGAGGAGACGTCGTTGACGTGCTCTTTATTTGAGCAACGAAACGTCTGTACACGCGTCTATAGGGGAAGAAGGTGTAGGTCGGCTTTAGTCAGGGAGGGTTTTTTTTTAGATTGATGAGGGTAGGGTTAAATATTGGTCTTGCGATAGGTAGGGTTGTTGGAAACTTTAGAGCACCGAACATCTGTTATATAATTTATTTATTTTTTATAACTATATAAAACCTTTTTCGAAAGGGGGTTTTGTTTATATAAATTAGAAATACACAGATGTATAAACTATATAAATGCATGTCGCGGAAAGTTATTGCAAATGTAACTTTGGATGCATTCATTACGCTGTATATACAACATCTTTCAGTATTAAATTATTCTTTAAAACTCTCGTATTTCACCCCACACATGATGAATTTATTACGCGTTACGTAGAAAAGCTCGTGCAAGCACGAGTATATATAGTATATCTAATTCGCACTTCTTACGAGGAAGAAACGTAAAAAATTGCTAGCAAAGCACACTCATGAGAGACGATAAGACTGCGGCAGTAGCAGTACCAGCCGGGCGCGCAGACAACTCGTAAACACCGAGACGCGTTAGAAAACAACAACGCAAGCAGACGGACCTTATCGATACGCGATGTGTCATCCCGCACGCACACACTTTATATATATGCATGTATATAGATATATTATTCAGGCGCGTCTGCATCGTCGCCCGTGCACACTTTCTCGCTCCGTCGCGTACTTTATTAATGGAAGGGAGAAAAGGATTGACGGCCTCGGGGTCCGCCACAGTCGCCGAACAAAAAAGCGGCGGCCGCAGCTGATATATACTACGTACGCGCGAGTATCAAAAATATGATTCAGCGCGGGGCGCGCCGCATGTAGGACGAGAGAGGAGCAAGCGGAAGTGTGGCCCGCGCGCCGATTGGTAGGCGCGCACGCAGGCTGCTGACCCGAGCCGTGCGCTCTATACGGCGAGCGCATCCTGAGGGTCAATCTCCTTTTTACAAAAAGACACAGTTTCGCGGTGTGTAAATATATGTATACATAAGCGACTCGCCGGAGCACTTTGCGAAAGAATCGCATTGTGTTGATCACTTGGAAGAGAAAAAAATATAAACAGTTTGTGTACGTGTGTATACGTGTGTCGCTTACCGTTTTATTGTTTTTATTACGGTGTCGCCGTGTATAACTTTTCTTTTATTAGTTTATTCTGATGTATCTTTTCGAGTGAAGGATTAAATCTGTAATAATTGGTGAGTGTATGCGCTATCGGGCAGAAGTGCGGCCTCGGTGGAAGCGACCTCCGGGAGGTCGAATGAATTTCGGCTCTCACTCCCGGTGACACGCGCGGTTGCGTGTTCTGAAATTTTGAACTGGCTGGTGTAACTTATGACGGAGACACTGGAATTATTTTAATGTGTTGTATTGAATATAATATATATCTAATCATTTTCTCAGTACTATAAATAAGTCGTTTCGTAGAAAAAAACTAATGAATCAGGAATATATTTGAAAATAATTATTCAATTTATTGGAAAGCTTTTGGTGTCAATTCTTGGCTTGAAACTTTTTATCTATTTATTATTGTTATTCAGAGTACCGTACAATGCGCATTGTACTTAAGCTAATAGATAGTCTCTTGTTAGTATACTATGTACATGTATATATTTATATGTGAAATATAAGTGTCTATAATACTGCAATATATATAAAACATATATGCTTTTATATCCTTTCATATGTATTTAGCATTAACCAAATATTGTAAATTCATCGCATTCCCCTTTCATATATATTCAATATTAACAAAATATTTATTGCATATTTCGTTTTAGCATAACTTCAAAGTATGATATGTCGTTTATACATAATATAATTATACAAAATTTAGATAATTTTTTATCAAAATTTTAATGGTTGACACGAGGTTGAGACCTTAATTCTCTAAATAGTTAAACATAAAAGACAGTTTAAAATACATAGTCATGTATATTTAAATAAACTATTACAAAAAAATCAAGTGAAAGTATTCTTTAAGAAAAATTTATTATTAATGTATCACATATTTTAGAAGATGTATCAAGAAATTCATTTTACACATAATTTATATTACTTGTTGATGGCCGTACAACCTCTTGTGCCACTTTCCACAAATAGAATAGAATAGAATAATTTATATTATTAATAAATTATATACACATATTTTTTATAACTTTATTTATATAAGTCGTAAATCTTTTAATTAATTTTAATAAACACATTTCATTAAAAACACAAAATTAATTTACATATGTTAACGAATACTCACGTGTACGTAATCGTATATCTGTATTTTCTAATACAAAATTATCATTTATATCATTGCTATCGATCTTCATCTGCGTTTGCGTGATAATGTATGTAGAATCGATCGAGTTCTAAGAAAATTAAAATAACGTTCTTAAAGGTACAACTTCTATCTTTCTACTCTGCAGGCGATTACCTGATAAATCGATGGCATTACAATGCATTTACAACAACGTAGAAACTCATGACTCGTCATCAGATTGGCTCTCCAATTCGTCTCGATCGATCCTTTGTGTTCCGTTTGTCGTGAACTTATTGTTTGCATTCCTCGTCAAGTACAGCAAATTCGTCACGAACGTCGGCGTAAAGTCGTTAAGTATATTATCGAATTGTTTCTGACAAAGTCCGGCACTTCGCACATACATAACTATGACCATTGGCGACGTTCTTGGATTTCCGCTTCCTAGCTATCCTTGTTCCGTTCTTGCTGAACATCAGCGTTTCGCACACGTGTCAGTTCTCGGCTCTGTCCATGTACGGGTCGTTTACAGTGACATAAACAACGCCTATCCCGCACTCGAGCACGTAGACCATCTTCCAGTGCAGGGCGACAGTTATGGATTTGTCGTTGTTGGGGTCAGCGTAGAAGAACATTATTTTCGGCCGGTTTGCGTCGCCCGTATCTCTGAGCCGAAGCCGCTCGTAAACCTCGCTGTATAGAGGCGACGAGATCCTTGCTCAGCGCACTCGCGATCTCAACATCTCCCTCGATTCGCGGCCAGTTGCCGTCGTTTATCGGACGCCACTGGGGGCCGTTGTTCAGGTGTAGACGAACGTCGAAGCACCCGTAGAGTTGTACACATCAAGCTGGATTTAGGTGAAAGCTGAAGGTAGCGGTTATAAAAAGTGATACTCTATGATTCGCTTCAATAAGAGTATCTCTATTATACTGCCGTCCTAAGCAAGAAATATGTCGTAACTGACATTTTTGAGAAAAATGAGATAAAACCTTATAGAGATGTAGCCTTATAGAGAATTTCACGACAAATCTGATGGTATAGGTAAAAATTCAAAATTCGTAAAAATCAATGAGAAAAAAATAATTAGTGTTTTCAATTTAGCGATTACTCAC
This sequence comes from Torymus tubicola, assembly GCA_035583055.1. Classification (NCBI taxonomy): domain Eukaryota; kingdom Metazoa; phylum Arthropoda; class Insecta; order Hymenoptera; family Torymidae; genus Torymus; species Torymus tubicola. The sequence goes on along the minus strand of JAWWEQ010040703.1, from coordinate 891 downwards.
TTATTTTCATCAATATCTCAGTTTCACTCTCCATGCAGTTACGACATTTCTTACTTAGGACGGCAGTATAGATTGAAGTAATAAAAATAAAGAAGGTGTATTTTAAATTTGTACGCTATTTAAAGCAAACAAGTTATCTTTTTAACTCAATTACGGCTTTTTAAAAATATATCTACATATACCGCTCGTATATAATCTGTCGCTCATAAAAAGAAATACAAAAGAGCATTGATTTCAGGTTCTAATTCCCTGTCACAATATTTGCCGCGCGAAATTCGCTATTGTGCACGAACAATCGCGTGGTAAAGCTCGAATCCTGCTCGTTTGGTCGCTGTAGATCGCATCCACGTCAATCCTATATTCCTCTGCGCCGCTCACAACAATGCGTCTGATCGTAGCGGTGCTGTTTAGTGGGCTTTTGCCTCCCAGCGATGTGCCTCGAAATAATGGTCCTGACGTACATTGTTGTAGTGGTCGATCTGTCGCAGCGAAGGTCGATGGTCTTTAAGAAACCGCCGCAGCTTCCTATCGTCCGCGTAAAAGCCCACCTCGAATTTCCGATACTCACGGTCTCGGTCGTAGCATCCTTTGTCCAGGATCTCGTATTTGGATGGATATTTGCAGGTGAGGTCGTCAAAGTCGTAGATAGCGTGGTTGCCTGGCACTCCAGGACTGTGCCGCGGATGTAGGTGAAATTGGAGAATCGATAGGGGCTCGGATACGTATTTCGGAGTATTGTTCGCCCCAGGGCAGGATAAGAAGGCGGCCGTGTGCTGTATAAAGGTAACGATATCCTGATCATCTGCATCTAATATATAGTTAATAAGAAGATATATTAAAAATATACAGAAAAATTTATTTACATTTACTCTTTGTGAACTCTTATTAACT
>JAWWEQ010040692.1:0-18401 GCA_035583055.1 Torymus tubicola | reverse complement strand
TTTTGTTATTACGTCAATCTAAGAAATGGGCAGAAAATGGGAGAAAAAGCGTTTCATCATAGCCATTGATTAGCTAGGTTTACTAGCCATTTTCTAACTTCTTGGTCATTTCGAATAGACGAATTTCTACTAGGGAATATATAGCAGATATTTGACATATTTGATTAGTATATGATATTTGACCGTTATCTGCTGTATCGAGAGAAAAAGGGAGAGAGATAGAGAGACTATCTTTCTTTATGCTTTATCTGAATAAAACATGAAATCTTTCAAAAGTTATAACGTAGATGCTCCTTACGAGGAGGGAAACTTTTTTCATTTCGTCATGAGACGTCGCTCTTTCTCGGAGGCTAAAAGTTGCCGGGTTGTAAATAAACGATTCAGTTTACTTTACAGCTTTATTCGCAGTGATCTATTATTATTATTTTTTAATATTCCCCGTTGACTCTACAATACGGCTTCATAATTATAAATTTGGTAACAAATATCGAATTGAGTAATCAATTTTTATACTCCTTTCACATGAATATTTAATATATAAGAGAAAGGATAATTCAGTCAAGTGTCAATATTCAATAATATATTTTTTACAATTACTTTCTGTTACAACAATAATGCCAATATCAATATTAAACTTTAAAGGCAGTTCTTCGCAAAACTTTACCATTTCAAATTCCAATCAAGCTATTACCTTTTCACAACACTTATCATCGCGACAATCCCGTGCGATTCAAACCAAACTAGGACAACGCAAACAACCTCAGACAATCAGCCACCGTGAGCTCACACAGACGAGACGATCCCCCCCCCTCACACACCGCTTTAAAACCACTGCGGCTTCATCTATTAAATTATCGTCGATCTCGTTCCTCTCTCTCTCTCTCTTTCCCTCTTCCCTCTCTTGTTCTACCCTTGGGCAAAACGAAACAAACGACGCGATGTGGGTCGTGAAAATCCGCGATGGCGATAATAAATTGCCAACGAGCTCGCGCAGAGCAGCAACTCCCGGAGAATAAAGAAAGGCGCAGAGAGAGAGAGAGAGAGAGAGAGAGAGAGAGAGAGAGAGAGAGAGAGATAGGGAGAGAGAGGGAGAGGGAAAAGTCGAAGTCGGAAGCATACCAAACGTAAAAGCTTCTTAGCCCCTGAAGCTTCTGCTGTTACTGCTGCGTGTGACCTCCTTTAGCGCGCGAACGCAACGTTTTTCCTGATTTCTTGTGTCGGTGTAAAGCCGCGTGGATGCGACGTGTGAGTATATTATTTTAGTCCTGTGGTCGTGGTGGGGGTGGTGTTGTTGGTAGATTTAATTGTTGAAATTAATGGAATTAATTTTTTATACCCAGAGAAATGAAGGACTTATAAAGGATAAGCAAAAATAGGATTCTATGTTTTAGGAAAAAAACCAGAATTTTCTTGTTTATGGTTTTATATAATGATTTCATTAATGATTTGGCATACAAATGACTATTTTAACTTAGAATAAAACTCATTGACATGTGGTTTTCCCAAATGAAATCTGTATAAATTCAGAATGTCAATAATCAAAAATCGAATTTTGATCCACTATGAACTAACGGGAACAAAATAATTAACCATAATTAAATAATTAACCGTATTTGAATATAATAATAGAGGCAGATATCCTATAAGAAGAAACGATTTTAGTATTATGGTCAACATTCCATATTCAATAAATCATTCATCAAGAATTTAGGATTATAATAGAAATTAACCAATTCAATTTATTTATTAATCAGACAAATCATTATATGACATAATCCTATAGAATTGAATATAACTACCTGTACAAAGGGCTGACTAAATATAATAATATCCGTACGAACTAACTTACTTACACTAATTATACTTAACTACATTACTAATTACACTTACTACATTAATTATATTAACAATTAAAATATGTTTATATAAGTTCTTCATAATGATACATAATCCGGGTTTTAAGAGTAAAAACTTACCTTGCGTTTAGTGGAAAGTGTTTTTAGGTATAATTTTTAATATTTTTGCTTGAATATTTTGTAAACAAGAGATATTATCTTTTCAGACCTCAAACGATTATTTATTCTTCCATAATTTAAGTAGCTGTAAAAGAACGTGAATATTTTATTGTTATGATTATCGTGCCCAAGAAATTTTTAAGTTTTAAAAAGATAAAAATTAGATATTTGATTTTATTTATAATGTATTGAATTTACATATCCATTTTAATATTATAGTAAAATTTATTTTCGGGTATTTATAATTCTTCGTTTTTTTTTAATTTCTTGTTTATGTATTTCAATTTGATTTTTTTTTGCACATTATCTCAATAATTATCTATAGTCATATGACCGTTTATCGTACATTCAACCGAGATGATGACAGTTCATAGGAGAGAGTTGTATTTTTTTGTACATATGGTATGAGGTCATTAACATATAACATATAATTCCGTACTATACATAATTTTCGACGAATATTAGCTACATTGTTTGTATTGCCAATATACCGACGTAAATAAAATAACTTTGAAACGCCACGTTGATGGTGATTGGTGCAACTAGCTGAAGACCATATTCAAGAATCCATCAGCAATACAAGAGAAATATATCAAAACTTGTTCAAATTATAATATTTATGATTATTAATGATTTTGTTTTTATATCAATTGTGTTCAAGTTTAAAATAATATAATATTTTTTTCAATGATTTTCAATGTATTTTTATTAGCATGTAGCGTGATGTGTGTGTGTGTGTAGGGGCAGGGAAAAGGGAGAGTCGACTCCCCAATCTCCGTCAGAAACTTTGCCTTCAATCCCTCAAAAGGCGCTTTACTCTCTACATGTATCAAGAGTTGCATCTTGGCTTCTTGCTTCCCCTACCCACCATAAGAATATTTATGTTATTTTTAAGTGGTAATAGTCGTATCAAATTCTATGATGAGGCAGTATTGTTTTTACTGTCGACTCGTAAAATAAAAAGAAATCTTTTTTAACCTTTTCAACAGATTTTCCAAAACATAATAAAAACATTAATACGCGACAATGTAATGTGCTACCTACTAAGATATAGAAACTTTTTATAAGTATACATAATGTGGAATGGTGAGAAAGAGAAATTAATCAAGTGCTAAAATTTTGAACGATTCTCTACAACAATTTCTAGAGAAATAGCTTCAGTTATTACTCTCGAGTTCTTCCCCTAACGCTCTTTGTTCTCTTCTCGGCTCCCCCAACATGCACGCCTCAATCGCATTACATCTGCACGTACAGACGTAGTCGCCCCTTCATTTCGCGTCGCAACCCCGCTAAGCAATGGTAAAATCAATTTTTTATCATACCCGTCTATCCCCACTATGCCACTCTTTTATTCTGACTCTCTACAATAAGCTCTCTTTACCTCTTCTTTATACAAACCTCAAAAACAGTTGCGTATGCCGTAACAAAACTCTTTGCGCGTGTCAAAGCTCTTTCATATTTCCAAACAGTCATACACATACACATAAACACACACACACAAACATGAAACGACGAACCGCTCACCAGATTCAGAGTAAAAAAGGACGAAGGTAAAGTTTGCCTCGTTAAAATCCGCGTGCGCTCGCATTTTTCTCCGCCACCCCCGCCATATCTTTCCCAGCTTGCGCCTCGCCGCACATAGCGGTTGGGGATAGGAAGTCTCTACGCTTGGGGAGAAATAGAAAGAGAGAGAGAGAGAGAGAGAGACGCACATTTGTTTCGCGTGTTTTGAGTCGAGCCTGACACCGACAAAGCGAGCGTCGCACGCGCACACTGTTATATATATACATATATATATATATACACGTTGTGGGCAAGTGTGTCGGTATTGGGCGAGAGTAATTATATGTGTGCGTGTGTACTCGTAAAAAGGGTGAAACAGTGGTTAGGAAGGAATCGAATGGAATCTGCCGTGGATTGTGTCATTGTGGCAAACTGGAGATATTTTTCGTAGGTTAAACAATTGGTTGTGCAAATTTCAAAATGAATTTTTAAGTACATACGTACACAAAATAAATTAACACATTGATTGACTTAATACATACAAATGCATTCCAACGTGAAAATGCATTGTATTATATGAGAGGATAAAGTATATTAAACATCGCGCGCCGAAATTACCTCCTACTTTACAACAACTCCTCGTTCCCGCATACACACACACACACACACACACAGACTTCACCTACACATGCGCTACATTCAACAGCATAATACACAAAAATCGCATACATTCACTATTGACGCACCCCGTTGAAATCCGCACAAAGCCTTAAACAATGCCTGCGCCTATCTCTCGTTCGCTTATCCATACCCGTTTCTCGGAAACTCTTTTATTATTTTTCTTCCCTGTAAAAAAACCATATTTCGCCCTTTCTCTCTCTCTCTCTTTCTCTCTCTCTCCTTCTCTCTTTAGTATGTATGCGTAATGAGAAAAAATGGAACGAGGATCTCACGCGCGCATGTTCGTATGCTGAAAGGAAATCCACGCGGCCTGGCTTGGTTATCTACAGGTGCGCGGTTACAAAGAGGACCGAGCGTGTTTATGCCGAGGGAGGATAAAAAAAAGAAATGCGCAAATAATACACGAGTAGAGTAAGAAGAAGGGAAAAGCGAAAATGTGCTGGCTGAAAATTGTGTGCCGACTATATGTGCGAAAAGATAGGGAGGAATGGTAGGTTTGAGTGCGCAGCTTCAGAGATGAGATTATTAAAAGAAGAGCTCAAAGTGCAGGGTAATTTTGTTATACGATGACATCGAGATTTTTGTAGCCACGTGTATTTTTATTTCTTCTTATTTTAGCATTTCGATTTTCTGAGAGTTTTAGAAAATATATAGGTTGCCGTCTGTACGGCACCAGTTACAGGATAAGGTCTTAGTTGCTAGGGCGTTATGTTGGAATTTACAATTCAATTTATAAAACTTTAAAGTACATTTCACGTAAACTACGTGTAATACCTTCATGAATTGTTTCATTTTTCATTTGTGTGCGCATATGTGTGTGTATACTGAAAGGTGTTTAATACCATTCAGACGGCGCGTAAGAGAGCACAACTTGTTGATTTATAGTTTTTACATACCAGATTAATCACTTCGAGTGTGTGCATCAAATGATGTGAATGCGAATTCGGACAACAATTTCAACATCAATCTCGAGCATGGATCAAATGTTCGAAAGATTAAATAAATTAATGGTGAAGAAGTTTAATGCTGTTGCATTCAGACTAAGTAACATCGACTAAATACTTCATCCATTACTTAAAACACAAGTTAAAGATGATAGATTTGGAGGCAACAGTTATTCAACTAAGAAAAGTATTTATTATGTAAAACCCAATACGGTCAATAGCGATTACAATCCGCTCTCGTAATTTAATATTGTATAACGTACCGATCGATTATTCAGTTTTTCATGAGAACATCTTCAAGGAATACCGTGGACCGCGTTCTACGTGACTAGAAACTTCTACCAAAAGGGAATGAGTGTTCGGCGAACCATACACCTACTTAGCGAGAACAATATCGCAAGTTATCAAAAGCATATAGTAACACTGATATGGTCAGGTATATGATCCGTTTTCAAAGCAGTTATGATGTTACCTCTAAAGCAAACAAAGCGCCGCACTATGGGTCAAATGGCATTTTTTTAACGGAAATCTAATATCTCCGCTAAAAATAGAGATATCAATACAATTTTTTTTTGTAATTTCAAGCTCAGCTAATGTCGATTAACGGAAAATTACTTAGAATGCCATTATCTTCTTGTTAGGGGTAGAAATAAGGGTGCATATTTAAAAAATCGATATTATTTCTCTTTTGTATGTGTTATGTCTAACAAAAAATAGAGGTATTAACATCAGGATTTTTACAAGTTGTTGCATAATCAATGAGGATTAAGGAGACATTAAAAAAGCGCCATCATCCATTAAGTTAGGGGTGGAAATGAGGAGTAAATCAGTGAAAATGGGGAAAATTGCGGAAAAATATTGCAAAGGCTTTTTGTAGTCGCTGAAAACATTTTGAACAACTCGCGCATGATCATCCACCACTTTCTGTATAATTTGAAATATTCACCTTTCTAACCCTTATTTATACCCTTAAAAAGAAGATAATGGCATTCTAAGTAATTTTGCGTTAATCGGCATTAGCTGAGATTGAAATTACAAAAAAATTGTATTGATATCTCTATTTTTAGCGGAGATATTAGATTTCCGTTAAAAAAATGCCATTTGACCCATAGTGCGCCGGGTTTCATTAAACGTACCACGACGGACTTTACAGATGCAGTTGCCATTACCAATGTATTTAAAAACCATGATTGTGCCTAATTTAATTTATTGTTTACAAATTTACTCTACTGTAAACCGATTAAAAAGATCGTGGAATTTTTTACCGACTAGAATATAACTACTATTTTATTTCTTAGAACTTTTAAGGGTTCATACCACTTTATCGCTTTCAAAAAATCTTTAATTTTATTCCTATTAATTCCGGCAATAGCTACGGCCCTACTGGATCTAAATTTTTTCCAATTTTGTATTTCAGATGATTCTTCACTTCAAAGTCATGCCCGCCATTAATATCCGTTTTTTTAGACGTTCAGTTCTTTATTAAATCCAAAGGGATTCGTATCGATATCCATTTCAAGCTTCCAAAGCGGTATGAACCCTTAAATCTGCAGTTTCTTATGGTCAGATTTTTATTTTAATCTAACCTTCCTGTAACTTCACCTCACAAGCTTCATTGTAAATATCCACGATAAAGAAATTCCTTTTCCAAGAAGTCCAGTCCACACGAGCACCTTTTTTCCAATTAGAAAATACAAAACACGCATATAGCGTCGGCGCACAAACGAACTTTGCACCGTACGCTCGCACGTACTGTTCTACTACTCGTTCCTCTCTGTTACGGAGGGGGTAAGTTATACGGGAGAGCGAAAGAGAGAGAGAGAGAGAGAGAGAGAAGGAGACCGCGCGTGCTCTCGCCGGCTGCAGCGGTAAAGTGGAGGGGAGAGGCGCCTCCGTCGGAGGTGACTCCGTGCGCCAGTGGGTGGAAGCCAGAGTCGCGGTGGCAGTCGTATCCTCACTACGTTCCAGGCTGGCCAAACGCGTCGCGCGGACCGGCAGCCTTCACGCGTGTATATATATGTCTGTGTGTATGTGTGTGTCTGCTATAGATTTCCTACTCTATCTCTCTTTCCTCCTGGTGAAATACATCAAAGAAAGAGACAAGAAAAAGTAAACTAAACCAGGGCTACTAGCGCCGGTCTTTAGTGCGTCTATAAGTATATAAACGCGACACGAGAGCACGTGTGGGTGTGCTCGCTCGTATAAATATATATATAACAGGCGCCACTACCGCCGGCGTCATCGACCTCTCTTTCTGTCTCTCTCTCTATCTCTCTGTCGTGTGTATACCATGTAGTGCTGGAGGTATTTTATTTTTGTCAACATCGACCGATTGATCGATTGATTAAACGATTTATATATACACCGAAGTGGTTTAGTGTGTAAGAACAAGAGGTGTGTTGATATAGAACAACGTCGACAACAATGACGTCCTGGTGTTCGGAGGGGGGTTATAGGACTAGAGGTGTGGCTGCTGTGAGATGAACGCCGGTCGGGGCTCTTTCGGCAGGTTGTATTGTGTATGTGAGTGTTTGTGTGTGTGTGTGCGCGCGTGTATATCTGTGTACGGGCGCGGGTGGGTTTGATGCCGGCTGTGCAGATGCAGAGAGGGAGAAATATCGATTGTCAACGAAGCGCCGGCGTTTTTCTCTGCACGACAAACGACGCACGCGTGTGTATATAGACGATGCGACACTATACGGTATCTGGTTCGTTTAAAATTACGGGAAAAGATGCGCAATTATAGGTAACTGTGTCGATATTGATGTCGAAAAACGCGCCTATATAATTGATACGGGATTAATCAAAATGTTGAATAGTAGTGGTTGGATGAATGGTTTGAGAAAATTGGATAATTCATTGTATAATCGAGTGAATGCCAATTGAACTGGAAGTCGTGAAGTGAGTATCGTAATAGAAAAATTCGATAATAAATGAATACCGATGAATAGCGTGGCGCGAAGTGGCTCGAGAAACGACGTAAAAAATGTCTTAGTAGTGAGAATTCCATTAAAGTTACACGTGCAAGTAACTTCGTGACGCTCGTTGTAAAAAGAGAAGTCGCTCTCTTTCCATCCCTGTTATTGTTCCTTCTTCTTCTTGTTCTTGCATTTTCGATTGTATTACCGCGTACGAGGTGCTGGAATACTCGAGCGCAGTTCAGAAACTGATTTCCATTCCATAACCGTAAAACTTTACACTTCCAGCATTGCCTAAACCATTAAAAGAACTACACAAACTCGCGTTTACTCACCCACGTACACTGTATCCTTGCTGAAAAATTCACAGAGTCAGGGTTAATCACATATTTCTATATATATATATATATCGATACACGACATCCTGTACACATCGGCATTACGTGCAGGAGAAAAAAAATCCACGCACATATACACAATCGGATCGATACATATTTATAATCCCTTTCCTCGTTCACTCTCCTGCTCTGCTATATATAAAAATAAGTGTACACGCAGTAAAGCGGGGCGAGCAAATAGCTGAACGGAAAAAGCCTTGCTCTTGCTGTGAGGTATAGCGCCGACACTATGCTCATCTCCAGGGAAATGACGACTAAGTGAATTCGCAATGTGAAGGCAGATGTGATGGATAGGTGTAGTTTTGTTATTTCGTTTCATTACGAGTGGTAGTCCGTAGTCTGTTTTGGGGAGTTCGTAGTCGTATGAAAGAAAATTGTGCTATTTTCTGACATTGAAAGTATTGATAAATGTTGGTCAACTTTATATTTAAAAATCTGTAGAGAGATTATTGGGTAGTAATGTGCAGATATTGTTAAATGTTTCCTGAATTGTTTATAGAATATACGCGCAATAGGTAAACGATATAATCGATTCGGTGGCTAATCAAATATTTAAAAGGACACGTGTGCGTGAACCAACCGGTAACCGACGAAATTGATGTATAACTTTCCATTGTCAAAGCTATAAAATTTAAAGCTAAATTGAAAACAAACACAAACGCTATTCGTAAAAATATATATTCACTAAAGTTCAATATATAACTGTATTAAGCATATTTAATTATCAAAAGTCAAATCTAATCTCATCAATCGACACCCTTACCGTATGACTACCAACTAATGGAGCCTTGCGTGGCAAAGAAAAGATCAAACGCTTTCACATGTACTCGTCACCCTTCGTTAATGCGTCAACGTCAAAGAGTCGATGATGTCACCGCGTTTCACGTCGACACAGGCATATTTGCACGCCGGCCAAACGTAAATCCTCCTATTTCTGATTCTCGGCATAGAGGGCAAAAACGTGCCTTGCAAAAGTTAGAGAGTGCGTATAGAATAGCGCTTAGTACATCGAGAATTTTTAGGATTGAGAGATGTTCCAGCATTTCTTTGTAATGAATAAGTGGATATTGCGGAAAAGCTTTTAATGATTAATTGACATATAGAAAGATTATGATTTAATCGCGTAAATCGTGTTCGGTGCAATGGTAAAGTAGACGTTATTAAAGCAGTGTTGGGTTGTTGATATTTCGATCATCCCTGTCCACTACAAATTAATACGCGCATTATTAATAATTACTGTGTAATTGATCCTAATTCGGTGATCGAATTTTACGTTATCCTATACTATTTTACATCTTGTGAGACATAAGCCTGACAATATAATGAATAAAAGTTGGAAGTTGTGGTGAGAAGGTCGGGGTGAAAAGCGAGAGAAGGGTCGCCACCGCCATTGAAAAAAAATTAATACAATATCATTCAAAGAATATACAATGTTCCTTATATAGAATATTATTATTAAATTTAAAATATTTTAAACAGGTACAAAAATTGTGAAATAAAATTTTGTTTAACATTTTGTGATTTTCAAATAGAAAGTAATATTAATCAAAATAAAACATTGTTATACTTTATTTTGAATTCATTAAAAAAAAGTTGAATAGAAAATGTAAAAAAATTAAATTAATCTCATTTTAAATTGAAAATTTAAAAAGCGCGCGCTGTTAGCAAACATTATATATTTATCATTTTTATTTACTTTTTGTTTTCGTGTTTATTCCTATACGGAAAACCACATTTCAGAATAATTTTGGTATACTTTTTGCATTATACACATGTCTGTAATTTAAGTAAGTTCTTCATTGCACAGTGTAATAATGAACTGTATTAGTTACGGATAGGTGTGAGTTAAATGCGGGTTTAGGTTGTTATAAAATATATTTATTCGGGTTGAACCAGTTTGCGTGTCTCAAAATTGTCAATTAAAAAATTGCTCTTGTTACTATATTATTTCAGTAACGCGTTTTATAATTATTTTTGAACAGTCATCAGAACATATACATTAAATTAATACAACTCGACCTGTCGATTATAAAAGCATTTTCCACATTTTCTCTTTCTCATTTTCCAGTTATATTTATGCACATACATACAAAATTCGGGAACGAATCACCATCTTCTACATTGAGAATTCTACGATTCCCTATTCGCGTATTGGACATTGCACACAAACGCGCGCGCGCTTGTTTTGTGGATTTCCCGAAGGCGAGCGTGCCGCTAGGCTTTCGCCGCGTTCATTTTTTTTTGCACAATTTTTTATCGTCGCTAGATGCTTTTGCGCGTATATCTCTGATAGATATGCTACCATAGAGAGTAATTGGATATTCGGGGAAAGTCGAATTCATTCGTTTAAGAAAAAGTGAACAAATTTTGCATTGAGCACTGGATGAGTGTGCGAAATATCGTTGGGTATATGCGCTTGAACGAATGTTTGATGTTTGTTTACGTAGGTTTTTTTTTTGTAGAGTGGAAGAGCTCCAGGACGTCTATGTTTGAAACGGAACTCAAATGATAAATGTTGTGATGGTTTTGTATGGTTTTAAGAACTGATTTGGAACGTATTTAATAAAAAAGAAATTTTTAACGACATTTGTTTTGTACATCCAATCGATTACAAAATTTATAATCATGTTTTAGCTGAATAACTACAACAATGCCAGTACTTGAAAAATTACATAATCATTTGTAATACACCGATTGCCTGGACATTATCATATTGCCGAATTCTGTACGTTATTGACTACAATTCGGACGGTTTATTTTCTCTATTAAATCAGCCTATTAATAATTTCTATTTATTACAGTTTTTTGCATACTGAATTAGTAGATCAAAATTAATAACAATTCTTATAAATAATTCGAAGTTAGTAATTTTGGAATTATTATCGTAACATTGAAATCTAACTTTTAAACGTACACAAACCACCAACGGCCACATCTCTTCTACCCCATCACTACTTCAAAACTCAATTTCTCTGTCACACCAGGCCGAGTGCAATACAACGATCCGAACCTACACCAACACGTTAGCGTGCAACCCTTCCTTCCTCACTTCCACTCTCGTCCGTTCAACTTTTGCACCGCCAGCACTGAGCCGTGCGCAATGGCTCGCACGCAACGCCGGCAGCGAACCGTCGCAATCGATGGAGGACGAGCCATGAAGTTTTTAACGTCCGTTGAGCTACTACTACTACGGCAACCCTAAACCAGGGAAGAGAAGGAGAAGGAGAGAGAATCGATCGCGTGCTGTGCAATTTTCGGGTGTGTGTGTGTGTATATAGGTGCGCGCACCGCTTGTTCTGCGTTAGTCGACAACGTCAGTGAGGTGCACAGAGAAAGAGAGTGATATATATGTAGAGGGGTGAGGAATAAGAAGGAAGAAGAAAACCTCCAGGATGTTCACGTGCCTGTGGAACTTTCTCGACTGGTAAGATATGGGCGAGGGGGGATAGTGATTGAGGGGGAGGGGGAATTCTGTCGTAGAGACGCCAGGGTGGGTAGAATTGGTTTTTAGTCTGAAAGGGGATTGGCAGGAATTTAATTTTAGTAGGGCGTATTGGCGATTAAGCGATGAGAAACAATGTGGCTTAGCGAGGACAATTCGTTGCGCGTGGTAATTCATTGAACCACTGTCCGTTTCATACTGAGAATTAGATAAATTTCTATTAAATTATGTCAATTGTAGCGTACCTTAAGGTTACTTTAGTACTTTACAGTCTGTACCAGAGTAATTGTTAAATACTATGCGATACGCAATTTCTACTAAAATGCAATTCCTGCTGTTTACGAGAAGTGTCTACAATGTAGTGCTAAAAGTGTGCAATGTTATCTGTAAAATCTTTCGTTAATCCTTTTCAAGAATTGTATAAACTACTGTTGTATATCACTTTGATGACATATAGCCAGTTCTCCGAAAAAATAATCAACGACTGCTAAATATGTTCTTTTTTTTTACACTGACAGACATAATGTCTCTCTTTCACTTCACCTCTCTTGTAGGATATTCCCAGCAGATTAATTTTGTTTCTGCAAAAATCCTTTCATCATTCTCCGGGAGCTTGAACGCGCGCACTCACTATTCAGAAACGCTATATTTCATGCTTTGAACAAAATACAGCTTACTACCGCAGGTATTCAGCTGTAGAATTTGTTCGTCAAACTACTCTACTTGCCTGTCCCGCACGTCAAAACAAAATTTTCGCGTGCGTGGATTATTGATAAAACAAAATACGGGAAACAAATTTTCTATCTTTGTAATATAATTGGGATTCGCACAGTTTTCTTATAATAGTCTCGTGAAATATGTAAATTGTATAAGAAAAAACATTCCAATTGTCAATGATTGACGCGGTTGAAATTTTCGAAATATTGCTATTGTCGACGATAATGTTCATGAAAATCCTAGAAATTATGAGAAACTGAGTAAAACAGTTAACCGTACATTCATTATTTTCATTTATTCACTAAAACTTGGCTACCACCACGATCCTCGTGCATCCCTCGTACTAAACCACCATTCAGCATCTTCAAGAGCGACCACTACACATACCCCCATTAGATAAAGAAAGAAAGAAGGAATGAAAGAACCATGCGTAACGAGAACGGACATTCTCTACCCTTTAGCAAACCGTACGAGGGCTAGCCTGCAGCGTTTGCGCACACCCACACATGAGAGAAAAAGCAAACTGCAGGCCAACTACTCCCTCGCGGCGACGTACGAGAGCCTCACCAGCTTGCCTTCGCGTGTGTGTATGTGTGTATATATCTATAGTAAAAAGCTTTTAAGGCTTAATTTTTTGAATACGTGAACACAAATGGGAAAGGGGGATTGAGAAGAGCAAAAAATTTAGAATAACGAGGTAGTTTTGGTGAAGTGAGAGTTACTCTCTGGTCCTTTTTCTATGTGGTAGCTGGGAAAGGTAGGACGTCTATACATGTAGGGCTGTATAATAAATTTTTATTCAAAAATCCTGGATGCTGGATGAATTCGCTGAATGTAGAGGTTTAGTATTATAGTGGTTGTCTTTATCTATGATTTCGTAGTTTTGAAAAATATAATGGTTTTCTTTTCAACTTTTAGCGTTTAAATTTTACTTCTGTTGGACATTTTCATTCGGAATTACCCCGTGAAATATATATATATATATATATATATAAAATATTTGGTTAGAATATAATTTATGCGGAAAAGATGAATTATAATAACAAAAAAGGTATAATAATTATGGTATAAATTATTAATAGTAATTTTGTAACTTGATAAAACTGAACAAAAATTTGTCACTTTTTCACCTAATCATTTCCCCATCAATCCTATAAGCTCCTAACCAATCTCCACACTAAACATCAACATCACAAAGCTCATCACATACCAACCAGCTTGACCAACCTTTACTATCATTATTAATCTCTCATCTCTTTCTTTCTTTCTTCCTCTCGCAACACCTCCAACGTCTTTTATAAGAAGGCGATATTAAAGCGTAATAACCGAGCTCTCTTTCTATCTCTCTTAGTCAGCGAGATAACGACGCGACCACTTTGTGCTCCACATTTGTGGCAGTCCGGTTCTCTTATTATCGCGGCGCTCCTCTCGTTAGCCTAATGAACGAGCCGCGAGCGTCATACTTGGTCGAAATGTGTTGTCCCGGCGCTAAGAAGGAGAGATGTTTTAGGAGAGATAGGGAGGAGCATGCTAAGGTGAATGTTGAGAAAATGAGGGTAATGGTTAGGGTAGTGCAAGTTTTGCTAATAGCGGTAATATTACAGGGAAGTTTTAGCAGAAAATATTGAAATTTGTTAATAAAAAATAGGGAAAAGTGGCTGGGTGGTGTCACCCATAGCATTTTCTACCACGGTTTTGAACGTTATAGGTTAAAACTAAAATATCAAGAAAGAAGATCCTCAGAAGGCCCACATGAAATCGCGATCCCCAAAAAATATTTCTTGGTTCTAGACACTTTAATTTTTCTGAAAATTTCGAGTTTTAATTCGCAGAAATAAACGTGAATTGTGAAAAATGAAACCTAATTTTGGAAAGTAATTTGGATAAAATACAATATGAACAGGACATGCACTTCAACAAGTTATAATAAGAACAAGCCAAAGTAATAGACAACTTTTATTTGAGAAATTTACCTGTCAATTAATTGAAAACTATTATGAATAGCTTGTTTCACAAGTGATTGATACTACGTAATTGAGGATGTAATTACACAATTGCGATGCTTTCTATACATGCAATTATTATGACCAATGCGTGTATTGTAAATCAAATGAATTCATGTACTGCTGCCTTATTGAAAAATTGATGAGTATTCAGTAGCACTGCGATCTTTTATTGATATGTTAATACAATTTCAATTTCAAATTAATACAACGCTTGCCTTATTATGTAAAAATTTTTCTCATCATCATTCCTCAAACAGTCACACGACTATGCATATTTATCTCTTGCCGTTAAAACAAGGCTTTATTTGCGTTAATTTTCATAAAAAAAAATCAAACCAACCACTTGTGAAAAATACAAATCGATGGATCAGCATTATCAGACAATTTCATGCATCACTTTGAAACATAGGCATTAAATTATCAACTCTTATCGAAAGAACGCACAAGGGATGTCAATAATTATCAATTATACCCCGACGATTTTCGAATTCTCAATATACGTAAATAGCGAAAGGAATAATTATGATTCAATTATTTATTACGCAATATACAAAGGAATACTCTTCGGGAAGTCGCGCGCGAGTCGGAGAATTAATCAGCTGATAATTAATTCGCTCGGGCCAGTCGCGAAGGAAGTTAATTGTTACATTACCAGCGATCGATGTACTACTGTTTCGTTATATGTGTGTGAATGTATGTCAATGTATACGTTCGTGTGCCTTCTATTGTGTTTATTATCGGTGCGAGGGCAGGTATATGGGCCATCCCTTTGATAATTGAGTTGCCGAGTTGCAACTAATGACGCAAAAAGTTGGAACGTTTTTGTTGGTATGTAGTCGTGGTAGTTTTGGAAATAGATTGTGAGCCTCTGATATAAATAAGAGGTCAAAGGTATTATACTAAGTATTAGTCATATTATATATTCTGCATTTATTTGTAAAGATTAGCTGGAGAACAAGATTAAAACTATTTGAATGCGCGTTTATTTTATTGCCAACTCGTCATGAGTATTTTTATAATGGTTTTTTTATTGGTAAATGAATTGCGTAAAAACACGTTTTAAATAAATTACGCCGCACGCGCCGTTTATTTTGATTATTCATTTACAGATGTATGTGAAAAAACGTCATTTCATATAGATCATAAAAATAGAATAAAACCAAATAGATAATAGTATAGGCTAGGTGCATAATCTAATATTTTTTCGCCTACTGCATCAAAAAATATTATTTGTATCACGAGTGGATAAATTACGCCCTCATGTGATTGACGCAGAATTCGGTCGTAAAATTTTATATTTACCTCCTAGTTACAAAAACTATTATTTCGTTTTAAATATATCAATTTTTAAGTACTTCCGTGGAAGTACCGTAAAAAATATTTTCAGTTAACCAACATTATGTTATTAAAGATTTACGAGGTATTAAAAAAAAGAAAAAAAAGAAAAAAAATAAAAAAACAAAAAATAATATCACAATCAATCAGTTGCCCGTTCATGTTATATATATTTTATATAACTGTTCTGCTACTCCCTCATTCCGAATCATTTTTCACATACAGAAAAACTATTGAACGATCACGCAACTAATTCTACACTAAAAGGATCATTCAAACCCCTTCTGCATTCAAACCTACAGTTTTCTCATCCGTATCTCATTTCGTTTAAAATCGAAAGCTTTTCCTCTTATCCATTGCCTGCGATCTCTCTCTCTCTCTCTCTCTCTCTCTCTCTCTCTCTCTCTCTCTAAAATAGAAAATAATAAAATAGAAAATGTTGACGTAATTAAATATCTTGGTATTATGATTGAGAAGCATTTAAACTTCAGATACCACGTAAATTATACAATCAAAAAAATTGTAAAAAAAGTTAACTTTTTATTTAGAATTGGAGACTCTGTATCGCCACTGACGAGAACGATTATTTATAAAAGCATAATTGCCCGGCACTTTGACTATTGTTCAACGATTTTCCTAAACACCGGAGATAAGTAGCGAAATAGATTTGTTACAAAAAGTGCAAAATCGAGCAATGTGTGCGATAATTAGACGTAATAAATTTACACCGACCAAACAAATGCTGGATGCGTTACATTTCTTTAATGTTATAGACAACGAATTGCTTTAAATACGCTTTGTTACGATTTTATTTCTCGTAAAATAATTTAATAAAACGTGACGGACCCTGGGATCGAACCAGAGCCGCCGACTCGCAAGTCAAAGAGGCCGTCACCAGCCGGACTTGTGCTAATCGGCCTCATATTGTAATCGGACGCGTTTTGCTTATTTCGTGCTTTTTATATTCGTTCGTGTAGCCACACGTAACAGCTTATATTAGTACATAACTTGTTGGTGAAACGCACAAACATAATACACGACAGAAAAATAATATACATATCACAAAGCGTAATCAAAAAATTAGAAAATACACCAATGTACAACGGCTTTAAAATTTATAATGACTTACCGAATGGTATAAAATCAACTGACAATGTTCGTGCATTTAGATGTAAAGCAAAAGACTATGTTAAGGAGATGTATGTGCGAGAAAATTGTATGAACAATTAATTCTTAATGACTGTTAGAACTACAGTTGATTAGGTTTTTCTTGGGTTTTTCTAATCCGGTACACTTGTAATGCGACACTAATGTTGGACCGACAGATAATAGTTCCCAAGTGACAGTCAAAGTTATACATTTGTAAACTGTATTATTTTGAAGTAGTCAAATGGCTAAATAAACAACATCAATCTCTCTCTCTACTCATTTAAAACTCTCTGTCGCACTATGCGTGAGAGCGATGCATCGGCAAGCATTTCTGTAAAAGCCGCGGGGTCAAAAGCTCGACCGTCCGATAAATTTTCAATGGTATAGGGTTAAAAAGGCCTATTGTTCGCCGCAATGTGGCACGTCGTTACCGTTTAGCAATCAGGTCGATGAGCGTGGCTGAGAATTTCGAAGAACAGATATTGCCACGAGGTGTAGCGAGGCTCTCGGAGTAGCTAAGGGAAACGTTGATTGGTTTGGTCAAAGAGGGAGAGATGTGATTGGTTATTGATATTTTTGTTTTAATTTTTGTGTTGGTGAGAAGATAAATTTGATCGAGTGTGGTATGATGAATTTGAAAGAGTTTGGATAAAGTGTTGGTTATAATGTTTAATGTTGAGATGATTGGCTCGAGTATTGATATACTGCAGATTCATATCTTTTCAAGTATATTTATTGAAAAATACTTCTGAATTTTAAATTTAGTGTTTAGGAAAACTAAGAAGATTTTCATTCAATTTACAATGTTGCTCATGGTTACATGATTCGTAATCAATTAATTCTTCAAGCATTGTCATTATTCGTTTGTTATTCCGAAAAGCCACGTCTGTTTATTTCAGAGAAAAAAATAACCCACGAAATTCATGCAGATTGCTGTAACGAATTAGTCGTCCCGCATTTAAATGATGAAAAATCCCTCATTTCGAATACACATGCTTAAAAGCGCACTCTACTCCTCTTTCCATTTCTTTCAAGAGTAATTTTTTTCTCTTTGTCTTGAAAAAAAAAACGTATACCCGTCGTCGGGTAACGCTCTAGTGGTAGAGAAAACTTTTTCGGCGACGCGACTGCGGGTAGCATCAACAGGAGTTTAACATCGAAGTAGCTTGCGACATCTCTATGCAAATTAACTGGCTGCTGCCTGCCGCTTTTCTGCTTTCGCTTTTGCATATATATATATATATATATATATATATATATATATATATATATATATATATTTACACACTGTTG
>JAWWEQ010040691.1:0-98208 GCA_035583055.1 Torymus tubicola | reverse complement strand
TATATGCAGATACGATACTGCACGAGGTGGCTGGAGTGCTGCCAAGCTGTCACAGTTGCTTTTCTTGTCGCGCGAAACAATTTATTGGGAATTATTTATTGTTTTTCTTTTTGGGGACGCAGGTTATTACGATTTTTTGGAGACTTGTGGAATTTTTGGTGGTGTATGGAATTAATGTAACGAGGGTTTGATGCAGATGAATGCTGTCGTGTTGTAGTATGTTAAGAGTAGATGTACAATTATGAAAAAGTCAAATAATATATTAATACTATGGTATTAGTAATATTAATGACGCGTAAAACTTTTTCTTTATAGAATTTCTACAGTAATTTGTGGTGATAAACGTATAAAGCATGAGACTATCCGTTTTTTGACATGGTCAGCATTTTTCTATATAAATATACATGTAGATGTTTTTGTACTAAATTTTTCATTATCTAACTGTATAAAAAACCTTTATTATTTCCGAAAAAATGTATATTTTACTATGTAAAATTTTGAAAATTCATTTAATTTTATATGCGTACCTTTTAAATTATCTTTGTAATAAACTTTCCACTTCTGATATTTATTATTAATATGTTTCATGTTGTTATTAATTAAATAACAAACTTTAAACGTATAAATTTATAGAGACATAAATGTGTACAAAATTATTATTCATGTATCAAACTCCTCATAAATTCTGAAAGATTATACGACCGCTGAGTCATTTTATACTGCTTTTCTATCAATTACTGAATAACATTTCAATAACATATTTATTTAATAATTAAGCTATCTTTAATTACCTATCTAAATGTTAATTTATACGAAGCTAATGTGTATCACTTGCCAGACAACAATAATAACCCGACCGACAGAACATCAACAAACCAAGCAAATGCCTGTTAGCATATGCGTTCACGAAACCACGAAACCGCAAATTTACTTTAACTCCTTCGTCAAACACAAATCACTAGAGTATGTCTGTGCGTACACAAAACGAGAAAAAACATCACCGGAAGAGTATAAGACAGTTTCTCCTTTCTCACTCTTTCTCGATCTGAAGAATAGCAACGAGGATAACGCACGGATGTAAACTCGCTCGTCTATTTCCGCGATAGACTAACTTTAGCTACATGTCGCCCTGAAATTATTCCAGCGCGCTCGCTCCGTTCGTATAGCGAAAACTTAACTACACGAGGATCGCTAATGGGCGGAGAGAGAGAGAGAGAGAGGAAGGCGCAGGTCTCAAGTTTCGCTAACGCGACGTCGAGACAACGTGTACCATTAGAGACGCGGCATCGGGAAATGCAGAGAAAAAAAAAATAAAGCAGAACCGATGGGATCGCGTGTCGTCCTGCGGAAATAAAAGGGTAGACGGGTGATTGAGTTTCCGTGAATTCTCTTCTTTTTTTTCACGATATATATAGTTCCGGCGAGTTTGCAAGGGTCAAACTGCGCTGTGCAATGCGTACGCGCGACTCGAATTTTAACGTAGGGTTTCGATAGAGTTTTCAACGGGCTGGACTTAATCGTTCGCTTTTGTTGTTTTGCTGCGCAGTAACTGACGAAATGGCTTCTTTACCGTAGGCAAGTGAATATGGGTCATTTGCGAATAGAGTTCTAGTCTATTTTTAGTTATATTTACTATACCTAAATTAATTTCAAAAGTTCTTATTTCCATATTTGCCATTTGTATACAAAGCTCTTCTAATTACAATTTTGAACACAGTAATTCAGGCTGAAACATGTTAGTGTGTATTTGAATTGGAAAACGTTACCTTGCTTATATCCAGTTTCTAATGGACTAAAAGCATATGAAATGATGTGAGCAAAATATAATAACCGACAAGCTTTGGTGCTTAAAATTGATGCTGCGGAAAGTTTCCAAAATTCATTGTATTTTTTTCGCGCATATAGGAGGAGCATATCTTCTGAAACTTAAATTAAAATTGCCCTCCACTAGAATAATGTTAAGGTCAAATGCACAACTATTTTTAAAATGTACTCTTAGTTCTTTATATGTAGCGTTTTGATTATCCAAAGTCTAAATAAGGATGTATCTTGACAAGTAAAAACATGTTGTGCAAAATGTCGTATTTCCGAATAATTATACAGTTTTCTAGTATACTTCACTGTAATTTATGAATAATTTGTTTGCTTTTGAATATAAGAACGCGTGAAAACGCAGGTTTCTTTTCAATCAATCTAATCCCGTTTTCCCTGTCGCGTGACCTTCAAATAAATATATCTAACACAATCTATCCTTCATATTCCATTCGTCTTCTGAAAATAAAAAAAATCACAGTCTAGAAAGAGGAAGTACAGAAGGTCAGAAATATATAGATTTCTTGTAACTGATTAATTGGGCTGTTAGAAAATTGTATTTTCTCTTCATTTTCTCCAAGCTAAAATGAGAAAATTGTAAATACACCTGATGCAATAGAGGAAAAGTGAAAAAAATTCTATAATTGCACATGTTATCTCGATTCATTATCAAACAAACAACGCCGCACCTTTGTACTTATATTTCAATTCTCATTTCTCTATGCAGCATTTCAATTTAATAACAAAGGTTATATAGAATCATAAAATCCCAAATTGTTTCAAACCATCACTTTATAAACTATTCAGCTAATAACTGGTTCAACTATTTCATCCACAATATACATCTTTGGCGCAACTGCCGTCAATATTTAGATTGACACACACCTAAAACGCGTCTAAATTAAGCTGCGGCATCCGTAAATCAACTCACTAAAGAAGCAGATTATGAAATCGCACCCACGCGGGAATGAGAGATTTTACTATGCGATACTGGGCGCATGTGAATCAGTACCAATCGGCTCTATCAACTGATATATAAGGATGAATTACGGCATCTTTGTAAGCCGACTTGTGTGTGTGTGTGTGTGTATATATATATGCGCTCCGAGTTGCTTAATGAATAGATGCCGGGTATGATCGAGGACGGGGTTGTGTAGCATGCACACGCGAGTATATTCGCACGCGCGAACACGCACACATATATATCCATATCTATATATACAGAGTGTGTATAGAGTAGCATCAATGACTCGACTAATGATCCATCACGTGACTCGACCTCAGTGGGGACCCTCTCGAAGAATTCCACTTCCCACTCTCTCTCTCTATCTCTCTGCGTGCGTGCGTGTGAATTGCAATTGACCGAGGTATGGCGCGCAATTTCGTTGACGCGTCTAGCTCTGACACGATCGCATCATAAGCTGCAGTAATATATATTCGTTCATCATGCGCTTCTTTTATTGGGAAGATCGTTAATTAGCCGATGATATATGCGTTCGCACGCTCGTCCGCAAAATATACGGGGCCATTTGTCGCCGTAGGTGAAAATAAAGTATAATGCAGAAAATGAGAGAGATAGAGAGAGGGAGAGAGAGAGAGAGAGAGAGAAGGAGAGAACATTTTAGTCGAATTTATTAATTAAACGACGTTGCCATCATGTATTAATATATGACAATGCAGCGCGGCTGAATGTGACAGGGCCGTTTAATTAAAGGCAGCAATTTGTATTCGCACCGGACTACACTGCGATAAACGCCGAATCATTACTTTATCAAAAGCTGATTGGGGTAATTGATAATTTGCATAAAACTCATTTGACACTAATACTCTACAGGCGTTTGCTGAATTTCTGATAAATTGATTTTTACTCACGAAATTCAGCCGGTTTAACGTTATTCAAATAATTACATGTTTTTAATATGATAAACATTTAGATTATATTTTAATTAAATTAGTTTATTTACATAAACCTCATTAGCGCAATGCAACTAGCAAAGTATGCTACGTGATTTTGTTACTCGGTGATAGTACCTTTACAAATTTAAACTAAAATTATATTTTATATATATTTTTTTTATTATATTTTATAATAATTAAAAGACTATCGTGCGGAGAAAATTTAATTTGTACTTGTTTACTTATTAATCAAATTGAAAGAAGTGATATTTACTTAGTTTTCCAAAAATAACTTTAATTCACAATGAACTGATTGCCTTGAACTATTTTATGAAAATATAAAAGCAATCCCTAAATTGCATAAGAGATATGAAAACTCTTTTATCCCCTATCTCTTACTCTCCGGCTTAACGATGCTATTGGTCATATTTAATTTAAGAGAAAGCTTTGTAACATTGATTAGAAAAAAAAATTAATCATATTTAAAATTTAAACTTAAAAGGGTACTTCATAGAACTTATAAAAGTTCATGATAAAATCCATTTCTTTTCTGTTCGTGACGGCATCGTTAATAATTATTGTAGGAATTTCTGCAAAAGAAGTGCCACTCCAATCGAAAGTGTCAATCAAATGTTGATTGCTTTGGTGCATTTGTGGACCTTGAAAGTAGAGCATACCAGTCGATGAAAAGTTGCTTATTTCATCTCATGTCACTTCGTAAAACTAACAAAGATATTTTATTAAAAGTAAATATTGTGTAATTTTTTGACACGAATATAATTTGTTGAGTAATATTCACTAGCTTTTCTACTTAATTAAACAAGGTAATATCATTAATAAGACAAATATTGAAATATGAATATGAATAATTATCGAAATAATTTTATTACACTTTATATTTTGTAATTACCTTTCAACATTTTAATAATGATTAGTGATAATGAAAGATGCTTGCATAATTGTAACGCAATATTGTGCCTGAAAACAATTTTATTACAATCTCTTTGATAGAATTCAGTATTATATAAATTTTGACACGTAAAGTTGCGCACGTTTGATGTTTAAATAACGTTGCTTTTAGCAGCTGTCGGTATTCGCATTTTGCACGTTAATGGTATACACATAAGAGCACGAATTTTCTTTCACCGTTTTTTTTACATATCAAAAGTATTTAAATCTTTAAAAGACCTTTTGAAAGTTGACGTAAAGGATATTTACTAAATAATTATATGTTAAATTTTTTTTCATTTAATTAAAACTTATTATATTTATTACAACAAACTTTTTGAATATCGCCAACCCTTAATATCCGTCACGAACAAATATTTTTTTCCTCGAATTATCAAATGTCGCAAAACATCCGTCACCAAAGAATTATTCCTTGTCAACAGCACTCTAACAATTTCTCATCCTAAAAAACACGCAATATTCAGGTGAACTTGCATCGCTCCCGCCTAGTTATAAAATTATTCATAGAATATATCCACGAGAAATCTCTCAAAAACTTGTTATACCGCAGAAGCATCCCTCCACAGGAGAAAATAAAGAAGCCCTGGAGAAAAAAAAATGTAAATAACACTCGCCACACGTACCCTCGTCGTCACCCTGTTCGCTATAGCGCATATTCCCTCGTGTGCGTGTGCGAATTTTACGGTGCGCGCCTGTGCGCAAGGAGTATAAAGCCTGTGTGTGTTTGTTGTGTGCGATTATATATAGGTATATACAACGTATATAACGGTAGCGTCAGGCGCACGAGTAACAGAACCATCGTCGCAGCAACAGCATCTCCCTCGTGCGCTCGCCTCCGGGTTTAACGACGCCTGACAATCTCGACGGGTGAGCAGCCGCCGCCGTCGCAGCCATCATGGGCTTGCGCGAATTCGATCAAAGTTATATACGCGGCGGGTGAGCTGCGCACGGGTGCAGCTTTAAAGCGATACGTCCCGTGTGTTGTTGGCAGACGAGAAGTGGGGATATATATACATCGTGGAAGAGCATGTGTGGGTCACGATTTATTTATTGTCAGTGAACAATTTTGATGGTTTTGGGTTATTCGATTATGTGGGGTTGTTCTTTTAAGCTACGGAACTGTAGTGTCTAAAAAGTTTTTTTTGTACATTTCTTAGTTGACTTATTTTTAGAATCCGGTGTAAACGGTCAATTGACTATTTAACACACATGACATAATCAACAAAAAATATAATTTACTTATCAAAGTGAGAAGGTACAGCGTATTTTCATGTATAATGTCATTTTTTACGAGAGCTATTAAATCTTCTTAAAACAGGAGTAACTTAAAAAAATCGTCGATATTAAGTTTTTTTATCATTACATCCAGAAACAAATCAACCGAAAGTTCGACCCAGACATCGCGCAATAGTCCTTATATTTTCGTCACGCAAACTTTCTTAGTTTTTTGCACGTATAGGAAAGCCAATAGAACTTGAGGTCGCATCTGGTATACATCGATGCTTTACATGCCAGGCGGTCGAGAGAATATCAAGTTCGCCGCTCCCGCGGGCACTGCTATCATGCAATGTGTGTGTACATGTATACAGGACAAGCGGTGGTATATATACTGTCCCTGCGGTCGATCTCACCGCGATTGGCCAAATTCGTTGAGAGAGTAGGGGATATATATATATATATATAAGCGAGCAAATTTACGTCCTTCCGCGTTGACGATTTTCATTGCCGATAAGAGAGGTCTTGGACGCGGAAGTAAATTTTTCCACGGTAGCTTATATAAATCTCGGTGGATTCGTGGCAGTAGTAGTAGTGTTGTAACGTTGAAATTGTATTTACCTTGGGTGGAAAAAAGAGTTGGTTAATCATCATTCGTGCGCGGATGGAGAATTTATTTTCTTATTTAAAGGGACGAAAATAGACGAGGGAAAAAGTTCAAGGATGCATTATGTCTTGTATTATATCAAAATTTATGCTATTGATAAGAAAGCTATTCAAATCTACGTTTCGCAATCCGCACGTTATTCACTCGTTCATAATCGTTAATATATATAGTTTATATAGAGGTTTCTGTGATATTCTGTCAAATTACGTATTTAAATCGCTTTAAATATAGCGGCGCAAAATTATACAGATTTATTTTTCGATTAGAATAATCAAACGTTTTACGACAGTTGGATATTATAATTTGTTCTATCAAGTCGTCAAATTTTACGCTTTTATATAGCTTGTTATATGTGAGGTCACTGCTATTGTAAGAGATTGCAGGCATGAAGGCCGTCAGCGATTTTATCACTTACGTAATATATATATATACTTTTCGACGTTTTATATTTTTATTTTATTCTTATGGACCTTAAACAACTGCAATGTGCACGTAATGCTCTATAATTAGGGTTCTTTTATTTCAATTACCAAACAAGTACAAATAGGATTGGTTTACAAATAAAATTTTCAAAGCGTTTTGTATCCGATATATTAACCGCATCCCGTGCCTTCACAGTACTCGTATAAATGTGACTAATTAAAAATCTTACGCTTACATCCACGGAGTAAACAATTATCTTTTAAAATCTTTATATATACAACTACACAAGAGAACATAAGCTCTCGGTATATACATCTAACGGTCATCTGGCTTCTTGTATAGATTAACTGCGCGATCGCAGTGCTGCGGCTAATCACGGTGCGCCCAGTGCTATAGCGATAACAGCGCTAATTAAAGCGACAATTATATGTCCGGTGCGTGCTCTCGTATTATTGGGCATCGACCCATATGGGAATTTAGCAGAGTCAAGTGTAGTATATATATATACACATATATATATATACATATATATAGTACGAAGAGCAGAGGTGAGGGTGAGTGGGGAAGGGGTTGAACCGCGCATATGGCATCGATTACGCTTGTGCTGTATATATATACATATACATACACGTGCGAGTGAACGATGATCGATCACGTACAGCCGCAATCGCGTGGTCATATACTTATACGCATGTATGTATATACATACACACAGGGGGTCCACGGGTACACGCATATCTCGAATACGCGCACGTGCGGCATCTTGAGCGGAGGGGGAGGGCATCGATTTCTGAATGCATTATACCGCAGCGACCTTGTGATTTTGGCAATCGAAAGTTATGGATTGTGTATTTTTTTTTGTGTTATTGTTTCTTTGGTATCGTCAATATACCGAAGTAATTGTGTGATATATGAAGAAGTGGTATTTACTCTTGTTATTACCGTATTATTTATAAGATTAAAAATGTGAATAACTTGAATAATGTTATAAGATATAGATGGTGAAAAAAATCTACGGTTTATATTACAATGCGAAAAACAGCCTTTTAATCATTGCAATAAATTTTTAAAGAATAGAGTAGTGATATGAATAAAGTCTGGGTAAAGAATATATTACTGGGTATTGAAAAACGATCTAAGCAACTTTAATTTGAATTCGAAAACTTTGTTCTACATTCCAAAGGTAACATTTGCCAATAAAAATCGATATTTGTGAAGAATGTAAACTATGTTCCCGGCATGATTTAAGAACGTACAAGAA
The DNA here is from genome assembly GCA_035583055.1 of Torymus tubicola. Taxonomy (NCBI): domain Eukaryota; kingdom Metazoa; phylum Arthropoda; class Insecta; order Hymenoptera; family Torymidae; genus Torymus; species Torymus tubicola. The sequence continues at coordinate 89,965 of JAWWEQ010040691.1, read as the reverse complement.
GAAAGACTGGTATAAGAATCGTGAAGAATGCGCGAGAATTTCTATATCACGACGAATCGACTACGAATTTGCGTCATTCAACATATACACAACACGCTCTATTTTCTTCGAAGGTATTTGAACGTAAAATTATGCGTGTTTATTTCAACACCTACCAATTCCTTTCTATATGTGTATCCCCTACAACGAAGATGAAAGCAAAGAGAAAACAAAATAATGGTTTCCAACCGTAAACACTGCCTCGAAAATCTCCCCCCAAAAGGTGTCGGACACCTCGAGTATATATATACATATATTACACACAGCTGAAATCATAAAAAAAAAGTGATACTGAGGCCGCTGTCTCGGGCGAAAATCCTTTAATACTTGAGGCGAGTATTTCGGTGTATAACCGTCGGGAGAGCAGCTCCTTGTTTTCTACGCGCCACGCGCGCTTCTTCAAGGTCAAAGTGGAAAATCCGTTTATCTCTTTCATCGCGATTTCCCGCAACACTTATGGCAGCGATTTATCGGTGCGGTCTCACGTCCAGGCAGCGCCTGCATCAGATTTTGTTGCAAGTTTTATCGCGATTCTTCTCAAAAGTATTTTTGGTTCGATTCTTGCTTTTTTTCTTAATTTTTTTTTTAAGACCTTTAGATACGTTGTTGTTATTAAAATAAATAATATATTTTAAAACAATTATATTAAAAAAAAATGTCCAATTTTGTCACAAGAACATATCGATGGAGCACGTGGAAGTTGTAGAAACGTAGAAATTGCGCAATGTATAGTTTCTTTTGAGTATAACGTAACTTCTACACAGTTATATACTGTTGATCCAAAGAATCCAAGATGTTTTTCTATGGTTTAAGAAATATTATTTCTTCTTCATCTAAGAAAAGCTAGTATCTATATATATACCGTAAGGTATATTATGCAATCGATCGCCACGTGGACCTCATTTTCTTCGCGAGCTAACCGTTATTTAATAGATTACAATATATAGCATCATCCATCATTTCTCGGAAACAATATGCTCGGAAAATGCGCGTATATGTTTTTTATAAAAATGAGTACCCACGCGAATTTTAACAGCTTGAACAGATACGAAGCTTACGCCATGGAAATTGGATTCGTGCGTGTTTTATTAAGCGACTTAGCGACACTCTTAATGACGGAGGGTTGGTGGCAGAGCGCTCGAGTGATATATATTCACTTAATCCTATTTACACACTTATCTTAATGCGAGAAGGATTAGTTTATGTAATTAATTACCACACGTGCGTATATATGTGTGTTTATTATTCAATAAGATTTATTAATAGATTACAAATTGTCTTCACCTTAATGTAATGGATAACTATACACGTTTTTATTCATGATAATGTTTAAAAATGCTGTGTTTATTGATCAACAATATATTTTCTTCTTTTTATATTAAAATATTCTTGTAGCATCGTTCTATAATACATAACGCCATTCCAATAGGAATTCACATTCTTCCGTATTTTATACAATTTTTCACATTTAACATTGTCACTCGAGTGATACTGTGAAATATTGGTTATAGTGCAGAAGCACTCTGCTAAATTTCTTTTAAAAGGATATCAACACTGTATAAAATCATTGGCTCATGATCAGATTTGACGAAGCCATAAAAATTCTAGTACATTCATATTTATAAGTCATTTTATATCGCTTTCAAGGCCAAGCGCGAATAAAATACTTTCTTCTCGTCTTTATTATCCATTTTAAGCCACAATAAGAATATACAACTGTCATCGCAATGAATCAATCGTCGAAGAATCAATCGCTCACAGAAATATATCCAATTTTAACACTCATTCACGTGATCATTTCACACGTCGTATACCTTTTCATTCAAAATAAACGCTCGAAATCGCCCTCGTAACCATTCCAACGACCCATATACCATCACTTTTCCATATAAGCAACAACATCGTCCCTGCGGTTTCTCACCCCCATATACAGCAGGCCATATAAATTTGATCGAAGTCACGAAAAGAACTCTTTCCAAACTTAAGAAGCTATACCATACCACTTGCACACATTCTATCCGCATACCCTCAGTCTCTCGTTCTTTTCCTATTTGCACTCGATCCTATACTACTATTCTCGTAAAATCTCTCGTCGCGAACCGATACATGCCGCCCGCAGCTTCCTCAACGGTGCGCGCTGTGCGGGTAGCTGCAGTACTTACTATATATAAGCACACATGAGAGAGGACGTTTAATGGACTTCCGAGTTTCTTACCCGGTATATGTGTATATGCGGTGTATGTGTGTATATATATATATATATACACGCCTGTGCACTTCTTCCGAGAGGTTAGTTTCCCGTACGTGGAGGCCTGGAGGGACACTGTCGTAGTTCGTTCCGCGTATGCACTATACTCGGTGTGCGACGCGCGGCGAGCGTATACACATGCTACCGCACTCGAGCGGCAATTTACTAACGACGACGTGCAAGCTAGTTGCCCTCTGGTTGTATAATACTGCTCTATATGTGCGTGTGTGTTTGGAAGTGCGTTCTTATGCGGTATATATATATATATATATATCTGGAATGATTCGATTAAAATGGTTTCTCCAACGTTTAAATTTATTTGAATTTTTCATCCTACATATTTGTTATCAAAAAAAAAAGCTATACTGTCGTTTAACGCAGTTTTGCAAGAATATATTCCTTGAATTTCCACATCATAAACGAGATTGCGAAGGAAACATATAAACAGAAACCTCAAGACACAATAGCTAGTAGTAGAAAATGAAAAGAAACTCTGTCGACCTCGCGCGAAGTCTGAAGAATTAACAGCGATATCTATACGATCGCATGAACACTCGCGAGTGTATATGATATATAATTCACGTTCGGAAAAGTTCGACGGCTGCAGAGTATTTATTTTCTCTTTTCAGAGAACACCACGCCCCGCGCACAACAAGGACCCGCGATTGTCCAGCACACGCTTGAATCTTCTGTCCGCACAGACGACACAACGTATAAGTACCAGGCACGTGCAATGGCATTGGAATAGGAAGTCGTAAAGTATTGTCGAAAAACACATGAGATACGACCGGGGTATATCTACGATGTCCTCGCCCTTCACCGCGCTCGCGTTGATTCATGTATACGTCCTCCTCTCGTTTTCCCTCTTCCTCTCTTGCTTCTTCTTCCTCTTCTTCTCTCTGCGCGCCCCCTTTATATATAGATGTCTATATACGCGCGTGACTATAGTCCCGGCCGACAGACGCGAACGAGTTCTTATACGACGCGCCGTATACTTAAAGCGTAACGAGCTTTCTCGATCGTAGTGTGTATGTGTGTGTGTATATATATATATTGGATTAAGCCGCAGCGCCCGCCGTCTGTCTTTTTTTGCGTGTTTCGCAGAACGATGAAATCGAGAGGAGCCGAGCGAGCGAAGAGAAAAGTCTGCGGTTGCAAGATAAATATATTTTTCGGTGTCGATATACTTAACGGCTAGAGATTAATTTCTTAAAGAGTCCTTGTTGCTCCGTTTGAAAGCTGTTGGTTTATATACCCGACCGGAGAGATACGAGCTTTTCAAGTTTCAATGCTAAGGCTGGGGTAACCGCGAGGACTGCTTGTTTACAGATTCCACGATTAAGTGGTTCAAGATTAACCGTCGTTCTTATATTTCTCAATTAGAGCTTTCATATAATTAATTAGTTTTTGAATCGCTGAATTATTATGTATTTATGTTTGGTTATAGTATGAAGAGGGGGCTCTCTGATGAGAACTTATTTAAAATGTAGCTTATGTTACACATAGAATCGTCAAAGGCCATAGCATAGATTTTCTAGCGATATCTATTGATAATCTAGAATCAAGTTTAAAAATAAAAATAAAATGATCCTTGAACTATATCTACTACAAAAAGCAACATTATTTTTTTCAAAATTAAATTAATAATAATTAGTTATTTTACAAACTGAAAAATTCGTTTTGATGATTTTAGTAGTGTTATCCACTAATGATCATCTGCATTATAATAAAAAATACTACATATTATAGGCACGAAATAAAAACCAAAAACGTTAAAAATATATAAATATATGTTTTCGTATTTATTGAAAACAGCAGGTATAATCTAATATTATCATTATAAAATGTAATAGAATTTTATAGAATCATGTTATATACAATAATGATGCATTGCCCGTGATGATTATGACTAGATATGAATTTCTCCCATGAATTTTCTGATTAGGTATTGTAGGAAAACAAACAACGACTCTAAACATAAATTTCAATTTGATGATCGTTGTTCTGCGATCACCTTGCCTCTGATAACTTCATGAATTATAAACTTTCAACGGGATGTGGTGAAATATCTTCGATGAAATGGTACACCCTCGGCTTCAAATAATGTTCGGAGCTATACAGAAGAAATATTGATTCTATAGAAATTAATTTTTATAAGAGCGTTCTGGTATATATAATTTCTCTTTCTATATAATCTCTATTCATTTATTTAAGAATATCATTAAACCAAAGAAATTTAAGTAAATCGTAAGCGAAATCAACCACCTTGAATTTAATTATAAAATTTCTTAATACTATTTTATTTGCTCTTAGAAAAGACTGGACTTTTCTACTTATTTTAACTATCCCAAAACGCGAGTAACGAAAAAAGTTTTAGAAATTCAAATTATTATTTGACCGAAGCATATATATTCAAATTAGACCGGGGACTGCGAATGCCTTGGCGCCTCTTTGATGGCCTTGAAGTTTTATTTCAAGAGAAGCAAATAAACCGATGCAACTTATGCACAGCCCTGAATTCAAATTACTTCTGGGACCCCAATTTCACGGGCAGGTGAAAGCCCGATTTCGACCGTAACCTTTTGGTCCCGGTGTATTTCTCGACCTCAAAGTGTTGGAAAATTGTAATGAAATTTAGTATTGTCGAATAGGAACTTTCATTTATAGCTATTTCTATGAAGAATTTCAATATTTGAATAATCCTAAATTATGCTTTACATATGACATTTTAAATATTTCCGAATAATTTATACGAAAAATTTGTTTAGAAATGAGGCAAACCTCAAAATAAACCCAAACGTCATAACGTTCTTTCGTTTTGAATGGTCTTTCATCAGGTGAATGTTCAATTTAAGTCAACAAGCAGAATGTTAAATTGTACTACGTCTGCTCTATGGTCTCTCGAGAGCAAAAGGGTTTCCTCCTACATATGTTGCCATAATATTTATTCACCGACAGAGTAGTTTGTTTGTATAAAAGCTTCTTTACACTTCGCATTCACGTAAGTCATGTGAATCGTAATAATGTGAACTCTCTTCCAGTCTGCAATGTGAGAACGCATTTCAATTAAAAACACGTATATAATTCTATATAAGCTTACGAATGCACACATTCACATTCTTGCTACAATGTTCTTATCTTATATAATTCAATTCCAAAACGAGTGCACGGTTCAAGCTATCGGTAGGTTTATAACCAACAATCTCATTAAAAATGTAGAATCAGAGATGAATTGCTATCTTTAATACGAAAGTTGGACTTCATTTTAATCGTACACTATTAAGCTTATATTTATCACAATAAATGACTATTAAAGATTTGACTCGAGAGTCTAAATTGTCTTCATAATTCTGCGTTATTTATCTTTGCTAAGCCAACATGCAAATTTACTTTGAGGCATGAAACGTCAGTCTCGAGTACCTTTCACCGAAGAAACCAAAGATCAAACGACAGCTTCCGCGAATGCCACGTGAAAGCCACAAACCCAAAGGTCTATCAAGGCTTAGAAAGCAAAGGAGAGCGGCAAAGGAAACTTTTGCTGACAATCAAGCTAATTATGTTTTCTTTATCCTTAATATTTTCCAGGCACTTTATTAAATTGTGTTATTAGTAGCAACGTGTTTTTGCTTAAAGTCACAAATTCAATTTCCAAGAGTAATGAAGTAACTATTAATAGATTATGAAATTATCATTGCAGAAGGAATTTGGAAAATAAATAAAAATTTCAATACAGGAGGTTTTATGAAAAGTTTTAATTAATCAATTCCACCAAGCACTAATCATTGTTATTGTTATTTAACACACTGCAATTTCAAGATAACCACTTTTATCATATAGATATCATATAAACGATATCTTTAGTTTATCATCCAATATCAAGATCGCAAGGGTCACTTCGGGTCACAGATACTAGTAGCAGCTTCCATAAAGTCGATTTGCAGCATTTCCTAGTTCCAATCAGAGGTGTATTAATATAGCCAATAGCTAATTTGACCCAGCAGAAAGGGCGGAAGGAAAAGCCATTCCGTGGTTCAGATCGGAGATCACCTCTGATATAAACAGATTGTAACATTTGCATAAATCAAAGCTACCATAGATATATATACGCACAGTCCACATACACATACATGCATCAACTTTACGAGTACGGAAATCGAGGTTCCCCATGAGAGAGCCAGGCAGGCTCGATCATCCGAATCCATTACAACTTTTGAATAACCCAGTAGCTATACCCCCTGGCACATACCCTTACACTCTCCTCTAGCTCTTACTCAAAGCTATATAACGCGGATGATATGTGTATATGCCATACAACACGTATACGCATATAGCCTCTAACTTTCAGCTGGACTAAAGTTGTCGGAACGACGCGAGCGACGAGTGACTTTTCCGTTTTCTCTTGCGGTTGTGGGCCCAGAGGGCAGAGAACTTGTGGCCCCCGGCCGATGTATATCTTAAATGCGATTCCAAAGTTGGGTTTACGTATATATATACACGTTCGGATGTATATAGTTGTGCTTGACTACTCTAACTTTCGGGATTCTCCGGTTTCTTGGATAATAGATTACCGGATGTCTCGCGTGCGGGTCATGTTACAACGCGAAGTTGGGTTTTTCCTCGGTTTGGCGCAATTATATTTTCCCTTCTCACACTGTGTCTGATTCATGCTTTATACTCGTATTGTATTGTGGAACATGAAAAAGGTATTCTTGACGAAAATTAATAGAAACGAAATGAACGCGAAATAAATTCGTACAATAATTCTAATAATTATAGTTTCATTTTTACTTTGGATACACTTTCGATCTAAATTATTCTTATATATTTGTCATTGATAAAAAGATTTTTTACAAATATTCTGTTGATCGACGCGAGATAATAAATCCTTACAGGGAGTGAATATCTAATTTATGATTATCGTGTTCACTTCACTAATCATAATAGTAAATATACATGCGAAAGAATATAAACGATCACGCAATAATAAAAAGATTTTATACAAAATATAATACTACCTTTATAAGATTATTATCGCAACAGACGGTTCTTGCGAAATTACCATATACGCTTGACGTTACAGTTTTTATGAGAGACAAATAATCCTGGTATTACATAACAACATGAGAGAATAAAAACTCTCGTGACACTGCGAATACGTTTTCACATAAAAAAAAACAAATCACGGTAAATAACAAAACCTCCCGGAAAAAGCCACTAGCTTGAATATATCATTAAACCGTCACATCTTTAGGTAATTGACCGTTTAAAAATATTGCTGTTCTCCAGAAAATAAACCAACGATATATAACGAGAATCCGCAAGACTCCAGAGCAGATTCTCCCTCGCGATCCGCCTGTAATTAATAACGAGCTCTCGCTGCGGCTATGCGGCCTCTCCCGTTGCACTCGATCAAGCATGAATTACTGCTACGGATACATCCACTGTCTCATATACATATATATACACACACACACAGACACACACACACACGTACAAACGCTCGCATAGGAATATTTCATCGAAATCTCCTCCCGTTCCAAGTGCGAGAAAGTGAGAGCTTTGGCCCATACGCGCGTCTCTTTGCGAGCAGCTAAATATTTGAGTAGGCTTTTCGCGCAGCCTTCAACTTTCGCCCGTGCCATACACGGAATCTAATCCAGTCTCCGAGCTTTTCCTCGCACCTTTTTCCCGAGCCATACGCACGTATCGCATGTGAGTTCATATGCCCTTATTCTCGCGAAACAGAGCTAACTTGGTACGAATTCTCTGTAATAACGAGCTTGAGAGGGTGAGATTTTTCAAGGGGGGCGAGGTAATTGCAAGCTCGAGCTTTGTTAAATATTGTACGCTTGGCGAGCAACCGCTCAGCCCGAGGTGTGTGTATCTTTTTGATGAGTTTTAGATTACTTTTTTTTTAAATAGTTAATTTAATTTTAAAACAGCGAGAGTTAAGGGCATGAGATTGAATTTATCGTTCAGTTTACTTTATGAGATTTGGTAATTAGATATGAAATTGAAAACGCTATACTGATATGTAAAAAAAAAAGTTTATACACTGTATTATCGTTGTACCTGAAAAAAATTTCACTCAATACTTTCGATAAGCATTAAATGAACGTTAAAAGTCACTTACTTGAAAACAATTTTCAATTCGGTTCATCCATATGAAAAATGAAATCAATTGACCCAATTGACTCCAGCGTAATTTTCGGCAAAATCAAGGACACCCTGTCACCCCTCTCTTGAAATTCAAATGAAACTTTCGGTTCTTATAAGCGAGCGAAGGGTGTCGTCACTCTCCGAAGCAATTATCTTTGCTCGCGTTCTCTCTCTCTCTCTCTCTTGCTCCCACTTTGCCTTCCTTCCATTCTCGCGACTTTGCCACGCGCGAGTCGCGCTAATTCCTTAAATCACTGGCACGAGCATAATTTCCAATCAGCAGCGACTCCGGTAATCCCTCTTCCTCCCTTTCTCGGTGTCCCCGTTCCTCTCTTTCTCTCATTCTCCCATGCTATCTCGCTCGAACGCGCGGCATTTCCTTCATCCTGTTCGATTTCATTCGTTGGCGCACGACGACAACGACGAGGATGGCAGAGTGCCCTGCCAGAAGAAGTTTCGACAGGCGAAATTTTTCAATCGATTCGTTTTAGCGATAGGAAACGAGCGCAGGTTGTTCGCTTGAATCAATTGGGTAGAAAAAGTTTTAAACCTTCGAATTTCAGAACTTTAAATAACGCTTTGTTTGCACTATATGTATAATATTGTTATCGTTTCCTGTTTATTTGTAGAATTATAATATTTAAAATTCATTGATATTTTACATGTTTACGGTACGTAGTAATTTTTAAAAATTTTTATCCTTTTCCACGAGGAATTTAAATTTAATTTCAGAAATTTATAATTATGGAAAATTTTTAATTAAAATTTATGTTTGTTCAAATCATAATTTTTATTTGCGTTTCATCAACTTCATTCAACCAAAGTAGATGTAAGGTAAGGTAATACGAGGTAATTAAATTTTTACAAGAAAATCAATCCAGAAAGTAGTGGTATTAGATACGCGTGCTAAGTCACATTTTTTAATTAGCTTTGAGCCAGGGTGAAATAAATTGCATTCTAGTGTATATCTTTTACAAATTTTGACTTAAAAAAACGAATGAACTATTTTGGATTTAATTAGCAGAATTAACTACATTTGACGAAGAATGGCCAAACCGTTCTTTTTCCAAATCTGGCTTCACGTAAAATTAATACCAACTATAGGACGTCCTGAATTTTCTTCTTCGTGAAATCTACACTATATTTTGATATTTTTTTAACGGTATTAAAAATGTGTAAAAAAACTTCCACTTAAAGTGACCAAATTGCCTCGTCTTATCTTGTATTTCAATTACTGAGTATATGTAATTAAATTTTGTCATTGTTTTTTCACGGTTACTTTATCAAAATTCCTCATTTCAAAGCCACCAGTACCTCTTTCACTTGCAAATTAAGTCACGCGTTTCACCTAACACGTGAATACTTTTATCCTCTACTTTCATCAAAGTTCACCGAATGTTATGATTGGGCGTAAGTTCCTGTCTAAAAAAAATCGATAAAAACACATTGGACTTTTACGCCATCAGTTCTGTGCACTTTCCGTCCTTTTACCTTCTCCCTCTTTTTTCCACTGTTCCATTAAAAATTAGAAGAAAAGGAGAGCGCGAAACTGGAGCACAACTTGGACCTTCGATTTTCATAACTTTCAATTTACGCGAGGAATTCCTGAAGTCGATATGCCGAGAGAGCAGCAGTGTCTTATGGACTCTCTCTTTCTCTCCCTCTCGCCTCCAGTCATACAGTCGCGTGGGGGATGCGGAATGCCACGTAAATCGAATCTTATGTAGGTCTACGGGGTTTTCGCCTTCACTCGCGCGTGGCCGATATACGTGCATTCCTTCCTTCGCTCCGGGCTAGAATGCCAGCGTCTGTTTTATTGCCGAGCGAGGAAAGTGTCATTGAAGGGGAGTGCAAGAGCGTGCAAGCTTGGACATCGAGGGATAACTTGTTGAGGAGCGCGTGCGGAGAAAACTTTTTTTTTTATGAGAGAAATAGATTTTCATAGCTGGCTGTAGCAAAATTCCATTTGGATCGGTGGCATCGTACGGTGCTGCACTACTTAAATACGAGAAAATCGTGTCCATCTGTATACGTATGTATGTGTGTGCGTGTGTGTGTATATTTCTTGTGGTTAAATAAACCACAAAAACCGCTATTACGCTTGTTTTATTTGAACATTTGTTCTTACAAATCGCTATGCTTTAGATTACAAGAAAGTCTTCTGGATGAGAAATTTTTTCTCTTGAAAATATTTTATGCTTTCAAATTTGCTCATTCAATATCTCCCGCGAAGTTTAAGATATGAGAAAGTCCCATGAAAAATTCAAAACGCAAATAGAATCTCATTTGAATCACAATAAATCGACATTTTCATATCTCGAATTTGACTGTACAATCGCCCCAGGAATATAGATACATCCCAACAAATAGCTTCTAACATTAGGAAGAATCTTCTCTTTTTTTCTTATTCGAATTCTCTCGGCTTATGGAATATCCCATCAAAACCATCATGCCGCAGGGAAACTGAAAAAAATATATAATACATCAACAACTTTGATTACTATCACACGCAAACAATCAACTTCTCTGCTAAAAAAAAAGAACGGTGCAGTGGTTTTTCCGCTTCCCTAACAACACAAAGAGGAACTGTAAATAATTAATCCATGCGGCTTGCTATCCATATCAGACATTACGATCTTTAAACCACATTTCTTTATCGCATAATCATCAGCTATATCTACTAGCCGTACAATCAGTCCTCGAGGCGCCTCTTCTATGAGCAAATTTTCGAGGGAAATCCAATTTGCCAGAGCCGCAGGCCGCTTGGATCTAAACATGATCACACACGCATGCGGTTGTCACTTCAGTGCGAAAACACACCAATGGGTTCCCTAATAAAGGAGACGAAAGGGAGAGGGAGAGAGAGAGAGAGAGAGAGAGAGAGTCGCAAAGACGCAGTCGCAATTCCCTGACAAAATAAAGGGCGACTATGGCGTATATATATATATATATATACATCTCTCGGGGAATCGTATAACTACACCGCCGGCCCATATTCGTAGGAAAGTGCAGGCCGAAATACCGCCTCCGGAAAATTTCTACTCGTACCACCAATGTATGTATATATATATATGGGAGGAGTCTATGGGGGATCACGCGCAAGCGCAACCGTGTGTTGACCCCGATCCGTCCTGACCCATATTTCAGCTAGGGCACTGTACGGTCACGGGGGTTTAACGACGCGGCAGCGATGTCTTCTCCCTCTTCTCCCCTCTCTCTCTCTCTCTTTCCGACAAGATAAACAATGCAACCCCGTGAAATTGGAACGGGATTAGCGCTTCGATAGTGGGGTAGATTCTTTGATTTTTTTTCTGCTGTAGAGGGTGAAGCGAATTGACGGATTATCGGAGCATCGCGAAGGTATCGTATGGACTTCGCGAGTATAATAGACCACCGCACAGCGAGTGTTTCATTAAAACGGTATATAGTATCCTGCTAAGACTGTTATAATAATGGTTATGCTTTTATAAATATGTATATAGTTTTGTACGTTCTTGATCTAGATATCGAATTAATATCTCTCTTTTATTTTATACTTCGAAGATAAAATTTCTACAATAATAAAATACTCTGTAATAATTATTGTTCATTGTATTTTGGATAAAATGACTAAAAGTTAGTAAATATCGTTTTGCAATGTCTCTTTTTCCCACCCCTTCTCGTATTTATAAAAGCAATATTGATTATTTCTATACGGTTGAAGTCAGAGAAAATAGAGTATTATTATATTTTCGCAGCTTTGATCATGACCTAAAATTCATTTTACAATCAATGCGAAGGATCATATGCAAGGATGTAGTTTTATTGGTTAAGAACACGATTCAATAACGTTGTAGGTTAACTCGATATCGAAGTATTATAATCTTTTTCCTTGTTAACGTTTGCCGTCATGTACTAAGTACCAGGGTATTATGGTAAGATATAATTCTAAAAGAAATACTAATATCATATTCGATGGCTTTTAGCGATATACAATATGATGCCTGTCTACTTATTGTTACGTTCAACTTTTTTTTCACTTACCCAGAAGTTTAACTGTGAGAAAAAATTTTCTGCGTACAAGATTCCAAAGCATCTTGCATATCTTGAGCAATGAATTTTAAAAGAGATTATAATAGTTATTACCTTATGCTAACGTAAAAACTTTAAGTGAATCGACAATTAAAACAGTAAACTTGAAATAAAATGCTAATAAGCACAGGCGCTAGCTCATTTTACTCGTTTTTTCGCTGCTTCTTGAAATTTAATAAAATATTCATTAAATAAACTTTGAAATTTTCAAAGTTCTTAGCACATTTTCCTGTTAATCGTAAATCCTATATTTTCTAATTGTACTTTTACCAATCAACTGAAAGTTTATTCCACCTTTATTAAATTTCTTAAAAATCAAATATAAAGTTTTCGTTTTTAACAGTTAATTTGAAATTGATCAAAAGTGTACTTTTTTATTCTAAGCTCGAAAAACTTTCCTTCAAACTAAACTCATCCGACCAGAAAGAAGTTTGCAAATTATTAGTATACACCGAAAACTCGATACACGAAAAGTTGATGAACCCGAATGAGGCTGGTTTCTTGAATAAATTCCTCATTACTTTTTGTAGTTCCAACAAGATAATTCTGCTCTATAATATATACAGTTAAAATCCTATTATGAATAAATCCGTATTTTGTTCTTTATTCAATTGTAAAAAAATGATGTATAATCAATATATTGGCAATATCATGAGTATCGTATCGACAATATATAGACTTAACTGGTACCACATATCAACAATATGATCCATCTGCATCTGTTCCATAATAAAGTTTTTTCGGAGCGTGAAACGTCTATGGGTACTATATAAATGAGAAATAATTTAGCTAACATTTTTTTTAGATCCATGGTAACACATGACACATACATTTCTAATGCATGAATATAATTTATTTAAAGTAGTATTTTTGCATGCTTTGCTTTTTTGCATGCTTTGCTATTTTACATCAAAAGCATAAGGGCATTGACCTCAGGTTTGACGTCAAAAGAGAGAAATGGTCAGAAACATCGGTGTGTGTGTGCAACATATGGTAGCAAAATTAATTTCACTTTGCATTATTACGCTACACATTATATAACTTATATTAACTAATTTAGTTAAAATGAACGAAGAACAATTATACGAAAGTGAAATATAACTGTAGTTATTTAATTTTCATCTGCTTTAAAATTTTGTTATTATTTCTTATATGTCTAGAAATTTAAGAGTCATTGTATATTAAATTACATAGAAAATAAATAATATCTTTGAAGCCATACGAAATGTATTATGATAAAATCTATACTAGTTTATTTAATAATAAAAACAAATACAATGTTTTTGATTAATTTATATCTATTATTATTTTAAGTATTAAATTTCAATAAATTGTTTTATACAACTGTACCAAAACCTGGCAATTTTTCGAACACTATTGTTTTCATGTTATAGAATATATATAAGGCAAAAGCATTTTACATGAAGAACGCACAAAGCGCGCCGAGTTATAAATTCCCGTAGCGTCATCTCGAATTATCTCAATTCTGAATTCTCAAGAGTCAGACACTCGCTTCTCTGTAACTTCCTCTATGACTTACAAAAAAAATAACCTTTCCCCACCTTGCATTCTAACTCCTCTCTCTCTCTCTCTCTGTCTCTCCCTCGCTCGCACTGACGCACGCATGGGTTAGAAAGCTCCTACGGCGAAAACTCTGCAAGTGTATAAGGCAGCCAGGCAGCGTGTATACGTACGAAGTGCAGGAAGCTGATGGTGCCGGAGGCATCCTCTAATTGGAAGACCCCTTTTCAAGCTAGTGCGCAAGCGCGCGCGCGAGGCAAGTCCGAACGCTATAGTGGCGGCAGCTTTAGCACGACGACGTATTGTGTAACGGCTGAATGGGTTTAAAAATGCACGGGCAGACACAACCACTTCTTCTTCGCCGGCGCTTGATAAGATTTTAAAGTGTAAATGACTTTTACTGCTCTAGGGGCTAGAAAGAAAAGAGAGAGAGAGAGAGAGGGAGAGAGAGAGAGAACGAAGGAGCTCCGGGAAAAATTACTTGGAGAAGTATGTGTTGGTATGTGAGAGAAGAAGAGAGAAGATTCGTACGCGAAGTGTAAGATGAATAAATTATGGAATTTCGAGTTTTACGAGCGCCAAGTCGAGTTGGAAAAGTCGTGGGCGTTACCAGACGATCGGTAGATAAGTTTCATGTATCGTAAATTGTCGAATATAGTCAGTTTAAATTAAATTAATTTTATGATCAATACTTGTTAGAGTAAAAGCTTTGTCGAGGTCGATAATATAGAGGATTGACTTTCCCTTATCGATCTACACTCTCTAGATCTCAAAGGTCTATGTGTAAGCTGTGAAAACGTAGGTCAAGAGTCAGTCGCTCGCTGAACTCTGACCGAGTCGCTAAGGCATTTGTATTCTCTTGAATACTATATAGAGTCTGATTGTTGGAGTCATTATAGAGTTAAATAAAACATAAAGTTTAGAGGAATTGTGCTGTATTATTATTTAAAAACCTTTAAAAATTCAAAAATACTTTATTTCAATTATTCATAAGTTAATACGGATTATTTATATAACATGTAATGCTTTAATTTATATAAAATTTAACCTTTTATTATGTTAAGTCAAGGAATTTGTTATATGTTTGATAGAATTTGGAGTAAATTACAATTCAAGTATACAGATGATTTTTAATTGTATCGAACAATGCCTTTATACTAATCCCATAAATTTTATACCTGATATTCATTATAATGTTTTATTTTTTAATTTGTAAAATATTCTTTTTTTTGTTTGAAAAATGTAAATTTTTTTTCTATCTTATATATAAAGAGGAATTTCAATAAAAGCAAAAGTCAATTTTTTAAGCAGTTTATCGAGATGATCAATTTTGCTTTATTACTTTATTACTTGCAATTTTATTTTACAAATAAAATAAATAAAATATGTTAGTTAATGAAATTAGAATTTCACTAGATTATTAATTTTAGACTCACTTATTACTTTTTATAAAATTTACAAAAAATCATTCAAATTTTCTTTTCAAACGCCAAACAATTCTATAGAATATATTCTAAAACTATTTGTGATAAAATGAGCACTGCACAGCCAAGGCGCAAATTGAAGAAAAAGCAAGAGAGCGCAGAGACGCATCCGGAGAAGAAAAATGACAGTCGGACGGGCGCGCTCAAAGTGTCTGCAATATCAGGAAAGTTCGGCGCTTATGAGAAAGGATCCTCTTTCGCCCCTCTACCCTCGTCCTCTCGTCTCTGCACTCCTTGGACTCCCTTTTCCCCTCTCACATTAGTCGCAAACAATGCGTATAGAGCGCATCGACAAACTTGGGAAAGAGAGAGAGAGAGAGAGATCGAAGGTCTCGCGACCCTGACAACGACTCTCAAGTTCAACCTCGATGCACGTCGAATACGAAAGAAGAGGGGCGAGCGATAAACTAAGATTTTTCAGCTGTCTCTGTACGCTCAAGCTTGGAAACCAGCCGAAGGTCCAGGTTGATTGATTGACAAGGGTCGTCTGGTATATAGGAACCCACTCGTATAGTGTGAACGTCTTCATTAGGTGGTATGCATTGATGTGCCGTTAATTGTCTCGAGTAACACTTGGACGCGCGATCGAGTGATTGATACGAAAAGGAGTGATCGAAGGAAATTTTTAATTGAGCCCCTCCTCAAAGGATTATAAATTGACTGGAGGATTGACTGACTCGCTTTAAAAGGTGGTGAAGATTGAATGGGCGTGAAAGTGACGCGTGGAGTATGTCGACGAGTTGAAGTGATTTATGGAGTTTTCGTGTATACGATTGTACTCTTTAAATTTAGAAATGTAGCATTTAGGTTGTCACTTATAAAAAGAAAATAAAGAAAAGATAATTTTGTATGAAATTTATTTTAACTTTTGGATAATTGTATTTTCTGCATTGCTTTTTTAAATATAATAAGCTTGAAACACTATAGTATTTTAGATCAATGGATTCTCGAATTTCATATTTAAAAATATTTTCATTTCAGATTCAAAAGCTACGTGCGCTGACAGAAATTCACATCACCGACCCGAGTTTTACATTAAGGTGAGTAAATCTATTGTTTTTATTACTACTGTAAATTAATCGCAGCTATTATTAACTCTTATATTATTATTAATAAAGCAATTTTTATAAGAATAATACTACAACACATTTATTCGTCCAAAATAACGTAAAAAAAGTGTCCGACAAACCGTGGCACATGCGTGAGTATAATAATCCAAGTCTAAATATAAACTTCAGTAGAGCCAGTAGTCGATTGGAACCAATTTCGCCCTCCCTTAATCCCTGCAATTTGACGCATAATCTACTTAATAATTCCACAAAAGGCACAAGAGAATTCATCATCGTTGATCTCGCGCGCACTTTTGCTCAAAAGGGAATATTGGAGCGCCGTGTGTCGTTTAATCCAACATTGTGTATATATAGATATATATATATATATATATATATACATCCGTTCGCTTGGTTCCGTTCCCTTTCTACTTACGACCGCGTGTGCACAGAGGCAAATTGTGTCGGATGATTCCATTCCTCTCTTTCCATCTCTCTCTCTCTCTCTCTCTCTCTCTCTATATATATATATATATATATATATATATATATATATACTGCTGGAGGATAAAGCCCATATTACTTTTGTATAGGTGGAGGGTAATTCGCAGATGTATATAGCGATCGAATTTACTTCTTCACTTTCTGGGTTTCGTCTTTTAAAAATTTAATTTCAAGGTATAGAGGGAATAGGTAAATCGAAGATCAAAAAATTATGAATGAAATCGTACTATTTAATCTAATCACGGTAAAAATACAAATCATGATTTTATTTCGCAGTTTTTCATAATTACATAATCAAGTTTTACAACTATTGTTATTAAAAATCATATAAAATTTAATCATAAAATGGGACTCACTGCAAAATTTTCATATTAGAATATCATTATTACATTTCCAAAATGCATATAGAACCTTCTTCAGGTGATTTTTCAAGTATCCAAATCGACAACTCCAACAGACATCCCATTGACTAAATATTCCTTACACTCGACTTTCTCGATCCCCTTATATCCCACTCCCTCTCATGATATCAGCGAACGAGTACCGTTGAGACGCGCGTCGTAATAAACCCCACGAAAACTGATCGCATAGAGATACTTGAGATCTTTCACCATGTCAGCGCTTGGAGCACGATAGAAGGAAGACGCGCAACGTATGATGCGATCCTGTATATATAAGAAGGTGCAACAACGTAGACGGCGAAGTTTTTTCACAAAGTGAAAACGCAAAGCCCCGACGGGGACTACAGGTTGGGAAAGATGGTATAGTAGTGCGTAGTAGATTTTATAATTAATATTACCACCGTTATTATGTTCATATTTTATAGCTGAGCTGAGTAAGCGTGTAATGGGAGCAATACATCTCGAAGACGCCAAGGAATCGATCGAAAAGAACATTTTCTTATCTTGTGCGTGTGGAACCGTAATTAAGGGAATACATTATTTAAACGATGTTGTTCGAGGTTGTCGAAAATGTTATTGTATTACGATTCGTAATTAGGCTTTATTCGGCAATTTCGATTCTTTTAGCTAATTCATTTTAGTTAGAGGTTAACTAAAGATAATTAGGTTTTTCCATGATCGATTTTTATTGTAATGTAGATCACAATAGTTGCAGTAAAAGTAAAAATTTGGAAAATAATCTTATATTTTAATAGAGTTGATATAAATAGTTTATCTTTCTTCTCAAAGCGCTCGCCAAGAAGCCATTTCTTCGAAGCATGATATTCTTAGATGTAGGACTTCCCAGAAAACTAAAGGTACGATTTCAATCTCTATAGAATTCAACGTAACACATATAAATAGAAAACGTAACATTAGAAAACTTAATGTTTTTATGGAAACCACGGATAAAAGCATTCTTAAATTAAACTACGTAAACAAGTTATGACCGCATGATCTATTCTGTTAAAAAATAAAATAATTTATAACAATTCCAATGCGATATTACGGCATTAAAGTTTTAAATCACGAAAAACGATTTGCTTTCATATAGGCTTAACTGCCAAAGAAAAACTTAAAAGTAGAAGTATTACTTCTTTCTCAGATCAGTTTTTTAAACTCTAAAGCGAGCTTCGAAACTTTATGACAAATGGCCGAGCATAAATTGCTTCAAATTTTAAATCGTTCTACTGTCGATAGAAATATATACTACCTAAGGTTTATAACGTAATATTGTACATTATATTATCATTTATGTCAAAACAAAAAAAAGGTGTCGCAATGACTTACAGATCCGACATCGACATTTTGTTACAATTTTTTTCCATTATTGGCAGTTATAAAACTACAAATGATTAAGCTATGTAGTTAGCAAAAATAGAAATATAATAAACAACTAAATTTTTTTGATAGATCCTCTTGAAACGAACAAAATCATAGCAATTAATTTAATATTTTTAAATCACATATCGATAATTGAAGTAAAACAAAAGCGAGAAATTTCTGTGAACTGATTTCTTTGAGCCAGTTTCTCTTTCCGCAACCGAAAACCCAATATTAACCTTGCGGTATATATACTCACAAACAACGTAACACACGGTCACTCTCTCTCTTTCTCTTTTTCCTCGCCGTGTCGTTGATTAAACCAATCAAGCCCGAGCTGAAAAATTGCGTGCTCTTTATTTCCTCTCCTACATCCTCCCTCTCAACACGTATATATATATATATATATATATATGTGTGTGTGTGTGTGTGTGTGTACACACCCACCTCCGTACAGTAGGGAAAATAAACAGGCGCAAAAAGAAGCCCAATTAAGCGCATATCGACCCCGACGTGAACGAAAAAGCATCGTAAATTAGATTTTTTTCTCATAGTATATAGTTTTACTTTCTTCAACGACTGTTGATGCGCGCATATCCTACCCTGACCGACATTTCAACTCTTATACCCTCCCGACAATAAGCACGCGCGCGTTAATTAATAGAAGAGTCGCTCGATTAAGCAAATGATCGCACGTGCACGCGCGCGTGTGTGTGTGTGTTTACGTTGCCATTCAGAGAAATTCGCGCGACGCGCCCCCGCAATCGCGTAGTCAAGACAGAGAGAGAGAGAGAGAGGAGATCTATGTAGGTCATGGTAAAAACGCGAATGCTAATGTCACATGCTCTGTGTGCTCCTCCGCAGTGATCAAACGTAGATATTGAGGAGAAGAGGCGGAGAGCAACTAATGCAACTTTATATACCTGAATTTATTTTCGATGCATCGGGAAGAAGCGAGATTTGAAGGCTTTGCACGCATCTGCATCGAGTGGCTCGCTGTATGCTAAATTTATCCATGTTTGTTACTCTTACTGTAGCGGTGGAAGGTGTTACGTTGTATTTTGTAAACTTTTGTTACGTTTATGACTGGTATGTACTCTTATCGTACAAACGATAAATACAGCTATTAATATCTTTTTTAATACAATTATAATTTTTTAGTCATACTATATTAATTTAATTCAAAAAACAAACTAATATTCCAACGAAACTTTTATATTTTTTCGCCATTTTTACACGTGGTATGAAATAATATTTGAATAATCTGAAAAATAAAATAAGCTTGCTCAATCCATATGTATGTCGAGTTGTATAACTGGAAATTTTTTAAATTGAATTCCTCCCTCACTAAAAATAACCATCACAATTAATATAATAAAGCTGGCTTTGAAATAAAAATAGTCTAAAAATCTCCATTTCACATGAAATACTGTCCGACACGCAAGTAAAAATATGATTAAATGTATGATTGAATAAAAGAATATATATAATATTATATCTCCATGAAAAATAAATGAACAGACTGTTATTGACTACAAAAGCTTTTAATAACACGATAATATGTGCGTTCTCCTAAGTACTTGAGGGTTTTAATATCATTTTTTTTTTACAATTATGACTACCATAAAAAGAAAACTTACTCAAACTCAACGACCAGAAAAAGCATACGCAATAAATCTCAATTGAAAACAATTAAAATCACGTCGGCGGAACACTAAAATTCTATTTTTAACTACAATATGTCAGCCACGAAAAATCATTCGTTTACAACGGGTCCCAGTTTCCTGCGGCACGCGTCGCTAACACAAAGTGCAGCCCTCGTCCACCAAGCGCACATAATTCACATCTCGAGCCATTGTTTTTCTGCGCCCTCCAAGTCTCTTTCTCTCGGTCTCTCACTCTCTTTCTCTCTCTCCCTCTTTCTCTCGCTAATTCTTTTCCCCGGATTGTCTGCAATTACGAGGTCCCATTAACCTTTTTCGCGTTTCGGTTGCGCGCAATCTAATCGACGCCAGCAAGCGCGAATTACCTGAATTATTCCTGAGGGCGCGCGCACGCAAGAGAGAGAGAAATTAATTGCGCAAATGTAAATGAAATAGTGCGCTTGCCGATACGGTACCGCGCGTAGATATGAGATAACTACGCTTTGTCTTTACGGTCCTGGCGTAAATTCTCGAGACGGAAGTGCGCCCGTTGCGTATTTGTTAAACATCATTAAAATGCATAAAATTTACAGTGGCTTCGTTACAATAACTGCGTTCCGCGCTGCTTTAATTGCAAGAAACTTCGTGGCTATCTTTTTAAAGAATTTCCATCTTGTTAGGGAAAAATGAAAATTCAATGAATATTCATTTCTTCTTAGAGCTATATAGCATATAGCTATATAGTGCAATTACTTAATCGTTTTTCATGCATGAATAGTTTCGTGAATTGATTATATAAATAGATGACCTTGACATATAAAATACAAATGATAAAAACTAGCATTATATTTACTTTTTTTGGTATATAAGTTCACGATTTTTCAATATTGTTGTGCATTATATTAAAATTTTTGTTTTAATATATTCATTTATTACTTATGTTAAATATTGCATTCGTGCTATATTTGAAATAACTAATATATGCGTATTGAAAATTTATGTAAAAATTGTCCTATGCTTTTACTCTGACAAAATAATGAAAAAATTATGTATTTACAGCTTTCCAAATGCGAAGTTATGATTTTAGAAGGTATATTTTGCTTTTCTATTACAATACAATTTATTTTTTACTTATTGAGTCAAACTTATTTATATTTCAAAAAATTGATTATTTACTATCAATTTTACGTTTTGTTGATTACATTTATTATAAAAATATTAGCTAAGTTGAACTAGACAATTGCAGCATTACATGAACAATCGTTTCATTCTTGATCTGTTGCGCCATACTTGTAAAGGACTTTCATATATTACTCTTATATATTATCACACCAATGTAATTAATCAAAAACATCACGATTCGCCGAACAAGTGACGTCCACATTTGTCACAGCAGCAACCTCTGCATTAGTCTTAGCTGTCTGCTTTTATCTATTTATTTATTACATATATTTTCGCCAGTGTCACTGTCATGTTTCGCGCTGTATTTGCTCACTTGAAATCTCTAGGGAGACAGTCACCAACTTTGCATAACCGACGTATTCACATTGTTCATAGCTCGTGTAACGAAGGTAGACATAACGTGCGAAAAATCCACATTGGGTCCCCTACAACCACGTATTCTGGACGTTGAGTTTAAGGGTTGGGTTGACATACGTGATTTTGTACTGCCGTGAATTTGCACTCTGTTATTTATCAATGTTTGATGTGTGTGTTTGTTCAACGTGAAATATATAAAATAAGAAAGTCGAAATAACGTAAGATATTTTTAGGAAAAGCTAAATCTTGTTATTGCGCAGGTAATCAATAATCAAGAATAATCGTCGTGTTTTTCGCAAGAAAATCAGAAAAAAATATATAATATTTACGAATATAAAAAGATATACAATTTTACCTTGAATATCAAACATCAGGTTCTATTTGTTATCATCGCATATGTTTACAATTTATATTTCGAGTAAAGGAATTATGTCTGACTAAACATGCACCTTCACTACTTACACCATATTTTGCCTCACCCAATTAACAGAGCCAATTCATTTTATTTCCCCAATTATTTTTGTTCGGAAAACAGCAAAACACGATCATGTACAAAAATAAGTTACGCAATGCACGTCACCACATATAATTTTCCCGAAAACATATAATCTGACTCAGCATTTATCTACATCCGAAACCAGATCCTCCCCCTCCATCTGTGACGAAATCCATTGAATCACAGAAAATATTTCATCCTCAAGTTCAGCTCGAACAGCTGATTTTCCCACGCAATTTCACGAACGAGCATATATAGTAACTTCTATTTTAGCTATAATACGGCAGCGCATATCATCAACCGCGAAGAATATTTTTGCACTAAGCTTTCTTCGCGGTTAACTCGATACTCGTCTGCGATCATGTGCGCGCAAAGAACCCCGCATTAACGCGGACAAAAGACGTCCGCCCGCCAAATACATCTTCGAGGACTCGCTCGCGTATACGAACGTAAACAAGACAGAATACGCCGTCGTGAGGATGCTCTTCGTGGCCGCCGTCGTGGGTGTATATATATATATATATATATAAACACACATACATGCGGGGGTGTCTTTCATTAGGCGGATCCCAGAACCTTGAGCTACACAATAATAATAATAATATAATAACAACCCCGCACGTCGTGGGTAAATATAGTCGAGCGCCAGCATCGCGCGTAGCGATATATATACGTTATCGAAAGGTGTGTACACAATAGCTCTCTCTCTATCTCTCTCTCTCTCTTCCTTTTCAGCATTGCTCTCGCAGTCGTGATGGATGCATGGCTGACGGTGAACGCGTCGTGTACACTTTCGCTTATTATATACACGCACGTACGTGTACGTACACATACATACAGACACACACTCACTCATACACACAATGTGGCAGGGCCAAGCCACTCTTCTAGTCACCTCGACCCTGAACTACATTTTCCCTTCGTCGCGTAATCATCTTCGGTGGGCCGCAGTGAAGAAGGAGGAGTCTTTTGACAAATATAACGCCGCCTTCGCCTCGGTTCTCTTCCTGTATCTCTCTACTTACTCCGCATAAACACACACATATATATACATACATACAGGCGATCGCGAACTTCTCGTTCGATTTTTATAAACGATTCGCAAGCTCGTTTCGCAAGGACGTACGTGAGCGCGACTAGCTCGTCTTTTTTCAAGCGAGGAGTAAGAAGCGGTAGGGAGTTTTTTTTTCTAATCTAGTATATCCAGCGTACCACGTGAGCTAGAATAGGAAAGGAAAGAGGTAGGCGTTGGTCTTAATCTCGTGATAGCAGTGCGACACGGAAGCACACGCTGCTGGTTGAAACCCGTGGGTTGACGAAATCGAGGGAAAAGCTTTTAGAGAAGGAACCAAGTTGAGAGAGAAATATATACGTTTTAGGAAAATTAATTTGCCGTTGTAACGTGGGATATTTGTTGGGAGTTCGAGGTATAACGATTGTGTTTCAACCAATTTGTTAATGACTTGGATTAATGGGAACGCGCACGTATGGGGTAAAAGTAGAAAAACGATTAAGAGTCGATTAAATAATTATTTCATCTTGAGAGTTTGATGTAATAATTACGAGTGAGCTTTTCATGTAACGTAAATATTGATTGAGTTTGCCTTTATTTTAACGATATAATGAAGTTTATTGTAACTTAAAAAACTACGCACTACATGGTTATTTATTAGTTGATTCAACTATCGTGTTTAAATTAGTCCCATAGCTACAAATTAATTACTTTGCCTATGAAGAAACAACTGAATATATCAGCCTAATGAAATTTCTAAAACAATAAATAAACACAAGAAATTGAATTCCGTCTACTAAATTAAAACAAAATAGATAAGATAATAATAATAATCAATGTTAATGAATATATGTTTAAAAAGTATTATGTAAACACTGTTTGTCATTCGAAGAATACCACATAGCAATAACATTCTAACCACTATACAAGAAAATAGAGTAAGTTTTGAATCACGCACAGGGTAGTCATAATATTCACATAAAACTCATTTCTGAAATCGCCGAAGCTCGTGCCAAAAAATGAATAAGACTACTTTGAAGTAATTTAAGTAATAAAATCACAGCAATTTGTACAAGGTAGTTATTTTCAATACTTTTGGTTCGATTCAGAACGTTTTTGTGATTCGATGCTCTAAAAAATAATAATTTATTGTTGTTATCAGTTCAATATCTCAGATTATATGAACCATTTTTATATTTATCAATATTTACATAGAATAACCACACGTTACTATCTCAATGATTTCAACTGAAAATGACGTACCTCCAACGTATAAACATGATGATAATCACTTCCATGAATTTAGCATTAATCTATTGATAACGGATTACCAATATTAATTATTATTAAATGTTTCCAAATAAAGTTTTTTAGCTAATTTTTAACATAAAGCTCATTTTTTCGTAACTTCTTTCTGTTATCATAAGTAAATATAATATTATTTCACTATAAAATTTTATCAGTTATTACTTTAGCCTATAAACCCCTTAAATAATACAAATCGCAAATTTTTGCTTTAAAATCACCCGCAGGAATGGACGGATTATTAATTTCATACGTTATAATAAAAATGGAACTTTGCATCTCTCTCTCTCTATTTCTCTCTCTCTCTCTCTCTCTCCCTTTCTCTCTCTCTCTCTCTTCACTCACGCCGCTCACCTATATAAACCCAGCAGTCTCCGGGGAGCTTTCGCTTCGCGCAGCTCCAATGCAGTGCCATTTGCCACCAAGCTCGAACAATTTGAGTCGCTTGGAAAAAAAGAAAAAAATCTTCAGTTCTGGCATTTATGCACAGCACCACCTATCCTCTCGATTCCTCATGAAAAATGCAATAGCCGGTCCACACGCGACTACTCGAGCTGCACCCTACGTGTATGTGCCCGCACGTGCGTAATAGGGATAATAAAAGAAACCACGCTGTGGTATAGTCATGTGTGCTACCCTTGTGAGGGAAAAAGGAGAGGGAGCGCGAGCGATTTGGAAGGCGTCCAAATCACTGGCATTCCCCCGTGGCGCGGCAACGCAAACAACGCGCGCGCGTCTTGCGCGCCGCTCGAAATTACTCACTTTCAGCGCCTGCCTCACAACCACAACGACGACGACCACCAACTTCACCTCGAAACTCTCTTGCTGTTTCTCTCCCTCTCTCTCTTTCTTCTTTTGTGGAAAATTCTCTTTGTAGGTAAATCCGAGAGGAATCGTTAGTGGCGTAACTCTATCATCGATGCCGCAGAGAACCGCACGGAAAGTTAAGTAATTACGTGTGACGCAACAACGCGCCTTTTGTTTTGTTTAACGGGAATTTAATTTTTAATTGCACGAGTCCGCAGCGTTTCTATATACGTGTATATACAGAGGGAAAAGGACGGAGATGCGGGGTAAGCGTCTGAAATAGTTGGATGAATTTCCGAGATTCCAGAAGTGGGAGGAATAGAGGGTTGAACGAGGATGGAAGACTAATTGCACGGGACAGTCGCGCGCTTTCCCAAGAATAAGGCCGGCTCTCGGGGAGTTTAATGAATTTCGAATTTTGCACGATGGCTAAGAGCGTCGCGCGCATTTATCGCTAGTTCAATCGAGCGCAAGCTTTTTGCGTTAAAAATTAATGAGAGGTCGCGCTCATTCGTATATAGGAATACTCGCTATTGTCGTGGAAAAATTAGTGAAATATATTTAGAAAAATATATTTTGTACTTTTCTCTTATATTTGTAACGGAGAAATTATCCTTGTAATTTGCAGACGTACTTTCGGAGAAATTTTATAGGTATAGAATTTTAGAGGAATGTTGCCGAAAGAACGTAATACATCGCGCTAGAGTAAAATATGTGACACGTGTTTAGCTCGCCTTCATTGTGCATCATCTTCTAAGCAGGTCAGATCTTGAAACGAGGTGCTTCAGTTTATATAAAACAATTTTACCTTTACGATTTATTGTTAGGTGCTAGTTTATTTTAACAGATTATTAAAAATATATTATTTTTTTTACATATAAAATCGGTTTAACAGAAAAATAAAAATAAACATTTCAACTTCGAACCAAACACGACATACGCCACTATACTACCGTTTATTCAAATAATATTAATTAAAGTGTGATAGATTTGTTCTTTGCAAGAGTTAGTTTCGCTAACAAGTCATTTTTTTTCATGTAAATTTTTTCAATTTAAAACCTTCAACATTTTAAACAAAAAATTAATTGTTATCAGTTCACATTAATACATACATTCTCAAAGTTCAAAACAATAAACATCCATAGTACTAAATATTATCTAATCCAACGAAAATCTAATGTAAATGTCAATATGGTCTATCTTTGCGGAGGCAATAAATACAGCGCCTCGAGTCGAGCACCCTCAAAGCGATCGTTAAATCCACAACCGAGAGAGAGAGAGAGAGAGAGAGAGAGAGAGAGAGAGAGAGAGAGAGAGAGAGAGAGAGAGACAATAGCTAAACCACGGCAAGTAGCGCGCACGTTAAAAGGCACAAAAAGCAAAAGCAGCAGGACAACAGAATGCTAAATAGGGGTGAAGAAGACGATAATCGTAAACACGACGAAGCAGCAAGTAGTAGCAATAGCTCGGACGAATCGAAGCTTGGGATCACTCGATTAAGCTCTAGCACATAAAGAGAGAGAGAGAGAGCACTGGCACTTGGTTTTCCACTGGATAGTCGCTCTATATGTACTACGATACTTCCACGTGTATATATATAGTGGCTTTGCGATACGCAGCTCCCGCACTCGTAAGTTCGACTCGACGGACTATATAACGGCCTCTTGGCATGCTTGCGCGCGTTCGCTCACGAGAGCTATAATGCATTGTGCGTGCGTGCTACGTGTATATATATATAGGTGGACGGGTATAGGGTGAAAGCGTCGCTTTCCCAAATTGACGCGACAATGCGGTTGCTCTTCTTACGCGTCGTTGGTAGCATTCTGCTTTAATCGATATTTAGATTGGGACGGGTTAAAGTGATCTCTCGGTTAATTGGGACATTATATTAGACTGAGGGTTCAGTATTTGGATCAAGGTTGCCGGTGCGCGAGCGCTTTATATGTATTGATGTATTTAATGTCGAAACACTCGATATTCTGCCCTGCCAGTGAAAATGAATTTTGTACTGATTAAAGAAGTTGTCGTAGCTTTTTACCTTGAAAACAGAAAATTGTAATTTATGTAATACATACGCGTATTCACGGGAAAAAAAATCAGTAGATTCTACTGTTTTTCGAAAGCTAAATCAACAATTTCGTCCAAATGCTAAAATAGCGTTTTAAAATTACTATAATTAGATTTCTTTACATTGAAAAGCTGTTTTAACCTTTCAAATCATAAAGCCAATCTTACTTTTATGAAAAGTAGATTCTACAAATTTTAAAAGTAGTTTCTACTCTTACCTGCAAAAGTAAAATTAACTTTCTATTGTTATGTTAAAATAACTGTTTAAACCGTAGAATCTACTGATTTTTTTCCGTGTTATAAGGTGTTGGTTTAATATCTCGTTTGCATTATTTTTTAGTAGATTATACGTGCAGGAACTTTGACGCTTTTATATGCAGTAGCTCAAACTTAAAGTCAAATCTCGTCTCTCATTTTTCATTCAAGATGGAGATGCATTTTTCTTTGTATGGTACAAGGAACACTATTTTCCTAGACAATCACGAAAGTTTCCAGCATTTTTTCACGCGTAAAAATGTTAGAAAATCTCTAAAGTTATAAATTGAAGTTATAAAAAGAAATCTTTGGTGCAGTAAGTTTGGAAGATACCTTTTTTTTAAATTTATTGATTTTCATAGGTATGTTATTAAAGCCTTTAAGAAGAACAGAAAAGTTTTTAAATCTTTTAAAAAATCAATAGAAGAGATCAAGTTCACGAACGTAAAAATTCAAGAACTTTTTAACAGCTTTTCCTGTTAATCCTTTTGCTTCCTCATAGAGGAAGCTTTGTTTATAATTGATAGTTGTGTATATGCATAAATTTGACCATTCTTGTATATACATATATGCACGATTAAAATAGTTTTATACTTTTTCTTAAAAACTTTTTAAACAAACTAGTTAACAATTACATTAACACATTCTCAGAATTAAGAATATCGCATGAAGAACCTCGACAACAATTTCTTGAGCTTTATCAACCAACAAATCTGCAGCCATTGAACAAGCATCAATCAGAACTAATATCACATTCAAAATTATAAAAAGTTAAGAAACGTCTCACAAATAGCTCCGTGTAATACAAGGACTCTTAACGTGACGATTATTACTTACAGGGCAATTTTCTACCTTCGCTCCCTGGGAATATCTATGGCGGACAAACGCCACGTGGGCGAATCAATTTACCTTCAATTTCGCGCTCAACGACGAGGCTTATCTGCTGTACACGGCTCGCGCGCAAAGTAGTTTATATCCTTTGACGCGCTCACTAATCCATTCAATCTGAGCGTTCCCATTAATGATATAATCAATGTATACAAAAGATATCAAAGGCGTTGCTACCATTATTCCAACGACAATCTATTCAATCTAATTTTCCAGATGAGCGAAGTCTGGACGGTAGCATAAGTCAGGTGCCCATAACAATGAGCACTTTTGCCAATCAATCGATCATCGTCTAGCCGCATGCTCGCGTTCAATTACGACACGACAGCCAAAAATGTATGTGTAATCGATCACGTGTCAAACGCACATCACGTTGTGAATCAGTTTCGCCACACTTGTACCTATGTTGTACTCGTGCCTAAGCGCTATACCCTATAGGGTTGATGGGATATTCCGATAATATCGCTTGGCGAAAAATGAAAACTATTCCTCGTATATGAGCTGTATAGGTTCTTTTGTTGATAAACACTTTAAGCAAAATCGCATTTAGGTGCGAGTGCAAAACAAACTGATAGAATAAACACGAAACATTGCTATTTGTGCGAAAGGCGGAGATATTTACATAATCCATCTCGTTGCTATACCAATCGTAATATCAGAGCTCGCGCTTCTCTTCTTTGAGCTACCGGGGCACGAATTCACGTTATATGTATCCCTCCGTCGTATTTTTTTTTCGCACACAAGTTTCCAAGTAAACATACTGCTCCTTTTCCGTTCCGAGAAATTCCGAACTCCCGTGTCGTGTCGCCCTATATATATATATACAGATGCTTGGTTCTTTTATACGCACATATATAGAGCGAAGGGCTGCGAAAGTGCCCGACGGTAGAATAGAACGGTTTTTTTTCTGTCTAGGTCTAAAAAAAGTTCGGCAACTTTGTCGAAGGAAATATATTTGAGTTGACCTAATTTCCTGTAAGATTACGACCGAAGGTTATGTAATTTTGAAAAATTTACGCTATTTTTATGTCAATCGTATATACTCTAGGGCATGCGACTTTTTTGATTATCTGTTAAATTATGAAAAATTTTGCTTCACAAGTCATACTATCTTGGTATGATCTTCCTATACGATACTATCGTAAAGATATTGAGCTTAAAATATCTTTTTACAGTAAAAAAAAGAAAAGTTTATACATTTCAGTATGAATATTAAATATTTTAATATACACTGAAATATGTAAACATACTTCATGCTCGTATAAGTATAAAAGCATTCATCAACATATGATTTGTCAGTTCAACTAACAGCGATGTTATGCGCAGACGGTACAGACGAAAAGTTCGACAACCCTCGTATATCTTTCCCTGTTTGCAGAGGACGTAAACCGTACAAATATTATTATACATGCTTCTAGTATAGGTATGTGTGTATGTATATGCGAAAGCCTTACCCTAGAGTAGCCTATTTGTCATTTCGCCAACTCGAGAGTCACTTCGCGAAAGGGAACTCGCCTATTGCGTACTTATTTCGCTGCTAATCAAGCAATTTCACTCGTGACTCGCGCACATTGCGCGAAACTTAATTGCGCGCGAACTCTATATAGAAGACTTGATTGCCAGCGCAGTTTGTACTTAGCTTCGCGTAACATCTGCAGTGGAATTGCGGATGCTTAATTAGTCGTTAAAATAATTTTACACCGCATAGAAGATCACGCGATTATTTTGATTTGAAACGAGAAGATCGCGCGAATTTATTTTATACTATAAAATCATTAATTGAGTATACCGGAATCGTTGCGACAGTTATGTGTATTTAAAATGATACTAATATTTCTTTATAATCTTGCATATTTCGGGTTATACTGCCTTAAATTGGCATTAATTAAAACAAATAATAATGATCGTTTGTATGCCAAAAGGGATTGTTAAAAAAAAAATTCGTACATCGCTTCAATTCGAATTCAAGAGCTGCTTCATCAGAATGAAAGTAAATTGCGGTCCCGGCAAATAACAATTTGCCCTGCTGTAAAGCACCTCAGTTAAAATAAAACATTCAGACCAATTAAAATTAACCGCTCGAAATACTGCCCCGCGTCTCTCAGCGGCCATTCTTCGTGTTCTTCCTTGCCACGCGCAACGAGGGGCCATCCAGACGCGAAGAGTCACGAACCGTACATGTATATATAAGGTTCACACGAGCAGGAATAATTTCTTTTCCTCTCATCTACGACTTTCTCTCTGTCTTCGTTTTTATCTGTAATGTGCAACAGAATGAGGAAAAACTCGAGGAGATCGCAAATAATACTGTCGCGAACTTTTCTCCCGAGTTGTATTGAATCGTAAGTTATGCTGCGGGCAGTCGACGACCTCGCGTATTTGGTTAATAGGATGCGGCTAACGGTCGCGTGGAGATCGATTCGCGAGCGTTGCGTTCAAAGTGTATTATAGAAGAGCTGCGGGTCTTTGCTCTCTTTAAAAGTTTTCCACCCCGATACGGCGGAGGAGGGGGAGAGAAAGTTGCCAGTGTGTTTACAGAAGCGGGAGTCTTGAGCGGTTTGTGAGCCTTTTTGAAAATACGAAAGGTCTTTGTATGAATATAGATATGTGTTGAAAACTTTACGAAGATAAATTATATTCATCTTGCATTACTTCCAAGCCGTTCATCAATGAGTTTGAAACATAAAATTTACGAAAGAATTTTATAATTTTATAAAATTTTTCCTGCATTATAATAAGTTCTTATATTACGTGTGAGATTCTGACGTAACAACTGGGAGCCGATCTTGAGTTCAATTCCCATTTGAGATGCGTTATGTCGTTTTTTAAGCCTTCCTCTACTTATTATCTATTATTTGCAAGTTCTCGATTGTAAAATTAAAATCATTTACGTTTTCCGGTAATTACTACCGCAAATTATTAAGCACGAAAAAATTGTAGAATCTTTTATATGAAGATAACTTATACATTTGCGTCAGTAATACTTTGGTAGAAAATTTAAGTTTGCTCATAACTTAGCCAAAAGTTTATCGATTTTACTTTTCAGAGTAGCAAAAGATTCATAAAGGGGCACGTATTTTAGCCGAAAGTTTTTTGTGTACTTTGATGCATGAAATTGGTGTACTTTCAAGCGTGTACTTCAATATTTTATCTTCGCTAATCTAATGGAAAAACAAAGTGATATGAGTTTGAATGAAATTCCAGCTTCACTGCGCAGGTATGGAGTAATCCAATTTCTGAATAAACTATCATGCATGATTTGATTGGCTGTCTGCTTAATTGCGAATTTCGGTGGAAGGGATTTAAAATAAATATGAGTTGTAATATCAGCATATTAATATATAAATGTCAATTTTGTTCGAATTAAATATGTAATTAAAACTATTCAAAATTTTATCATTATATAAATTAAAACGAAATCAATTTATAGCTTATAATCTACTTATCTAAATTTCTATTTATACTAATCTAAATACAAACTCTTGCAAAAACATCACGATAAAAACTTTGCGTTCCATTATTATTATTAAACATCGTTTATCTAGCCTTAAAAGAAGTGAGCAGAAGAACCTTCCATGCAGAAATACATGCACTGTTATTTCTTCCTCGACCTAATAATGAATTTTTTTCCCGTCAAACTAACATTATCACAGGCTACGCGCTCCCATTTGAGTCAAAAGTCAATACAAATTCTCTCTCTCTCTTGTGCCCTCTGTTACCCCTCTCCTCTCTTGAATAAAATATTTATACGCTCGTCCTCTCTCGCGGGCCAACGAACGAACTAACGCGTAATTGAATTGACGCTGACGAGCGCCCGCACAGTACTGCGGCGACCGTTCGTCCCGCTGTCTCTACATACACACATATACATATAATACATAAACCTATACCCGTCTCTTCGTATGCGTGTGCACCCTTCCAATTAGGCTCGGAAGCTTTGAAAATCTACCTTAACACGCGAGCTGTATACACTCACAAACGCATACAAACACATATACACATACCGTGCAGTTGCCGGCGGCGACGGCGACGGCAATTAGAAGGCCGTCGCTCGTTCTCGCGCGCCCGCGCGATCAGTTCAATTACACGGATATCGATCGTTATCGCAAGCGCTCGCTTATATTGAAAGGGCAAAGAGCGAGAGACATAACGTTATATATATATATACATAAGCACGCGTCGTCAGCTTCCGTGATCAATGCTGTGAGCAGCTCAAGTGCTCGCTGCTTGTAATGAGCGGCAATTTGAACGCGTTACCAACCCGACGAGCTGCTTTTTCAAGCTACACGTATATATCTATATATATATATACATGCACATTCGACGACTTTTGCAATATTGACGTATTGTGCGGCGAGAGCTGCAATCGCAGTTCTTCGTTCAGCCGTTTTATTTCCTCCCTGAGATGCATATAAGCCGCGTTTGGTATACACGCGTGTGGGTAAAAAGTCGCCCGTGTATTCGTATCCGCAGTAATGTGCATTCGCGCGTGTGCATTTTTATTAGTTCACGCGCAGATATATATATGGTTGTATGTATGGGCCTTGTGCGCGCCGCTTGGGTTTTATTGGCCGTCGACTTTGGCGATCAATTTATCGACCGCTGTACCGGCATTTAATTCGCTACGTTGTCGATAATTTATTGCTTGCCCATAGTGTGTAGTGTGATATGGATATATAGGTATATATACGTTTCCTGGCTTTTCACGTCGTTGCATTTATTATTATCCAGAGTTATTGCTAATTTATTGGATTTTATTTGTATACCCTCTGTCGTTGCTGTCTATATCGTTTTGAACAATACTCTACACTTCTGCACGTATAAAATAATATGCATAGAGGTAACAATTTATGTATTTAAATTAAATTTACGATCGTACGTAATCGGTCAGTTTACGTATTTATGTATATGCAGTCTGAATATAAGTAAATTTTTAAAAAGTATAGCGTGACTTTACTTTTAAGTAAAAAGCTACTTTTACTTTTACGCTGATAACCAGTATTAGCTTCATATTTACCTTCGATTATCTACGAAGTTTATCTTAGAAAGTGATGAAAGAAAAAAAATCTGTTTAAATAATATTTTTTTCTTTGAGATCCCTAAAATGTATACATAAAACTTCTTGACTTTTTTAAGTATTAGTATTTTTTTAAATTAAAATATTTTTTATTGCACTTTTTTATAAACACATAATACAAATTGTACTATAACTTAAAAGAATTATGACTATATATTTTTTAATGTTAATAATGTAACAACTTCTGAATGTCAAACCAATAAACATAAACTAATATTTTACAATTCCATACTGTTCTACGAAACCTTTTTAAAGTATACATAAAATGTGAGGATCGATAGTACATTATACATTTATGAATATTGTATTTGCAAATCCAATATATTTTCAAAATTAACATTTAAAAACATTTCGTCCAACCAATTAAGATATCAACTGATTGCCAATACATCACGAATGGCAAATCAATCAAACAATATTACAGTTCATAAAGCTTGAGCACAGACAAGATTTTATTACGTAATCAAACAATTGGAAGTATCATGATTTCAGTTTCGGAATTTTGTTTTAAATAAAATATATATAACGTTCAACATCTTTTTTTTTAATTAAGTGGTCATTTATATTTCCTTTTAAATGTTTCTATATATTACTAACACAATTATTTGTTTTTTAAGAAGACGAGAAACATAACTCTGCAAACATATAACTTTCAGACTGGAATAAAAAAAAAACAGAAAAATAATCACATAACTCGATCCACAATAATATTAATTATTAATTATCTTAGATATTAAATATCTCACATTCAAATCGCCATTTGCATTAATTATCTCACCGAACACGCAATTTATAGCAATACACAATTATCAAATAAATAGATGTCATACATGCTTCTAAGACAAACTAAATTTCTAGACTTTCAAAGGAACTACCTAATGCATGTGAACTAACGTGGAGAAAAGTGCATACACGAGCCGAGAAACACCGAAGCAATCTCATTCACGAGCTGTCGTAATAAGTCCCTTTAGACAAGCCATGATCTCCTCTACGCCAGGGACACACGTGTGTATCTCTCTCTTTCTCTCCCCCGCCAACGCGTGGCTCTTTTGATACCGCGTTTTCGCGCGCACTCAAGCACACACACATACTCGTGCAGTACAGCTCGTTTAGTATAAGCGCGATGCTTGGACACGTGCGCTTCCGGGTACGACATTAAAATTGATGTTGGCAATCCCGGAGTATGTGCCGTCTCCTCGGCGCCCGCCTCCCCCGAGAATCCTCGAAACGACTGTCGACGGACCAATTTCGCAAGGTGGACGTGGTGCCATCCCCGAGGCGACAACGCGAATGTATACGCGAAGCAGACGGAACTATACGATAGGAAGGTGAGGGAAAGGATGGACAAGTGTTTTCACTGCAGCGAGATTTTCTCAATTCTCATTGCGCCTCTCACGGGGACGCTGAGTGTAATTGCACCGGGGAAAGTTGAAATTTTCAAGAAGGTGAAGGAAGGTACAATAATGATTCGAATTTTCGAGTTAGTGGTGGTTTCTTGAAGTATGTTGATAACCATAGTGAAGGTATTGTTTTTTTTTGTAAACTGAATCGAAACTTTAAATGTGTCACAGGTTTGTATTATTCTTTAGTTATCGAAGTATTTTGCATCATTCATTTTCGATCCAGTTTAGTAAAGTTACTATTAAAAAAAGGAAACAATATTTACAAGCTATGTTTTAAATACAACACTTCTATCCAATGTAAATATTAGACAAACTCTTCGAATACAGGATTTAGCCAAATTAGAAGAGTAATAAAAACTTATGATATAAATATTATCATGTTCGATCAAGATTAAAATTTCATTCTCATTAATGCAAGGGACTTTTTGCTTATTCAAATTGCTGACCATGAAAAGAAAACACCTTGAGCTAAATTCCAACTGATCGCTGATAACAATGTACGTTCGCCGAAAGTAATGGCGCGTAAGTAACCGAACATTTATGCAAATGCAGGTACGCATTGTGCAAAACGCTTCATTTACTGCGTCCAAGGTCATGTTACACGAGATTCCTGCGTTGCAAGTCGCGACGGGGTAATATCCCCGCACGCGTGTCTGCTGATGCGTCGCGCGACTTTGGGATATGTAACGTATGCTAAAACGTCGAAACGACATGACCAGCTTTACTTCTGTTTTTGCTAGTTTATTTATAGCATTTCAAGAAATATACTCATTTACAATTAAAAGAGTGTACTGTTACAATCGACAATAGTGTACGTAATACTACAGTTAATACAGTTATGCATTTAATACCTAGTATAGTTACCTTTTTTTTCTATTTTTACAATTCGTTCAAATAAAAATAATATTAGACCAATCAAATATCCAGCTAAAAGTAATTGACAAGCAAGAATAATTTGCTTCAGTTTCAGATAAGAGTTGGATACGTTTTCTAACTCTGGAAGATCCATCTCAGCGTATCGGTAGTTTATGTAAGTTTGTAAAATTCCACTTTCAAAGATTCTACTCGTAAATTTGGATAGTTTAGGCAAATAGGGATTATCTCGTCTCATATACAGAAGGAGAGGATAGCCAGCAACAACTTTTTTTATTTTATAAATGTTCGATAACGTTGTATTGTTTTGCGAATCTTTTATTTTTTGTTCAAAGATATCCAATACCATGGTTTCAGGAAGTGCTACTATAGTATTTTCTGTTTCAAATGCCTTTAAAATTTCATTCGGTTCCAATACTTGGTATCTAAAAAAATATTTAATTATAAATCTAAAATGTATTATATATTTCGTACAATAAATTACCTCTGGTATAATCTAAATATTGTACTGTCTTCTTTATCGAACAAAAAACACTTTATAAATGCGGGTCCTCCTAAATTTCTATTAAAAGTTTCAATATCTTCAAAGTCATCTAATCTTTTCTGTTTAGTAAGAATTATCGAACTTTTAAGTTTACTTAAATATGAAGTATTTATGACCGTTGTACTGAGCAACAAAATGTAAAAAACAAATCTCAATACAGGTTGTTTTGGAAAACGAACATTTTGCGTAAAAAGAATCGCATATAAATCTATAATTCTTAAGTTTTCATTAATAATACCAATTTGCTTCAACTTTCTTGTAAACAAAAGTAAGAGTATATAAAACAACGCACTAATGATCATACAAAGCCATACTTGCCAATGAAAAGGTAATAAAAAACTAGTAATGTAATTCATGCTCTCGTAGAAAGCAGTATCAATGAATACAAATGTCTCTTTGCTGTAAAACCATAACAAGTTAATTATTTAGATTGTCAAAATATTTTCTTTAATTATTTAAGTTAAATTACCCATAGCTTCCCGAAACACCTAGATAACCAATTTGTTTATTTGTTGGTAAATCAGATCCGTATATTATATCTACTTGGTTTTGATTTATCCAATCACCCAGTATATTCCATGTCAAATTTATATTGAGAATTTTGTTACATTCCAACCCTAATTCATCACAAAATTCCTCAATGATAAAACCACCTCTGCTACGAAAATTTGCTGATTGAATATGCTGTGGAAGTTCAACGCCTTCATTGACGCGAGCATATGTCAAAGAACGTCCTTTACCTAGACTGTAATTGCTTTCAAAATTGACTGCATTATTTACGCTCGTACAATCATAATCATTTAGAAGTATTTGTCCTTTTTTATTTTTATTATAATCAAATTTATGAAAAGTAACATTTCCATTATCTGATACAATTAAAAACGCAACATAAACATAGTGGTATTTCCATATGAAGTTTGCTATATCTAGCAATTCATTTTTGTGTAAATCAGTTATAATCAAATACTTCCAATATATGCTATAAAATGTCTGATTAAAAAATTCGTATAACTGACTGATATTTTTTATTATTATAATTATGTTTTTATTGTTTACTATTGTATCTTTCAGTAAATTTGTTGTTATCCATATTTTTTCAACAGAATACAATGTTTTATAGATACTATCACTTAATACTAGTTTATCATTAAAAACTATGATGGTCTTAGGATTATGGGAAGATAAAGATATGGCTTTCATCGATGTAATTGTACATATATTTAATTTATTAATATTTATATTTAAATTTTGTGCTTGGCGATAAATACAAAAATTCAATTTTATTAAGTTAAATAAAACTACATAAAATATAATGTTCTTATACTGCGGCTGAACCATTATAAAGAAAACTTTGAACTACGTTATACAACCAAATATGTACGCATAGCGGTATTACAATCCATACTCAATGTCAAAAACTTGAAAAGTAAACCTAACATTTACACATATTGATTACTTTTTAATTAAATATTATAAATTTAAATTGTTAGGCTTTCTTATTTTAAACAAACACTTTCTATTTATTCATATATAATAAGGTAAAATTAGTTTCCATCGATTAACATTTAACTTTATAAATATAAGGAAAAAAAATTGTGTTGTCTTAACATTTTTATGTAATTTTCTAATATGTTTCATATTAAAAAATTATATCACCCCAAATTAAATAGCGTAGATATCTTTTCTTATCTAAAATTATAGGTAAAGACTTCAATCAAAAAACAAATTATACCAAGAAAAATTCCTATACTAATAGTTTGTAATGTAGAACTCAAATGTGATAATTTGATATCTTCTATTTCATAATCATTATATGACTCTACAGTATTCTTGTCCGGTATATTTTTAATGTGTAAAATGCCATGTTGCTGAGTTAACAACACTAAATTATTCAAACGATGTAAATACGGATGTCCTTTCCTTAAATAAAATTGTATGTAAATTCGATTAACTTCTTCATTCATTTTATAAATTTTTTCAAAAGTTTTGTTAAAAGCTGTAGCATCAGTAATAACATCATAAGCATAATCTGAAGCTATCACTAACATATCTTTGTTTACTAAAGCATCAAAAACTTCTGTTGGACGTAAAATTTCATACCTAGGCGTATATAAATAATTATTAAAAATAGTTAGATATGGTTTACTCAGTTTTATGATTCTTACCTTTTATAAATATTATAAATAACTGGATCATTACTGTCATTAAAAAAGTTTCGAAAGCTTTTCAAACCACCAATAGAAACTGACTCATCTTCACTCAATTCTGATAGGGTAAGAAAGTTATCTGATCGCTTACTTAATAGTGCACTTCTAAAAACTGAAGTAAACGCATTATTGATAATAAAATTATAGAGACACCATATTCCAAGAAGAATTCTCAATCCTGAATTTACTGTAGGTGGCTGAATTCCATGTTGAAGTACAATTGCAAAAACATCGAATAAATTAATTTTGTCCTTAATGTATCCTTTTTCCGAAAGATTATTTATTAGTTGAATAAGACAACAAAAACAAATTATTGATATACAAAATGGCATCCAAATATGCCATTGAAATGATTGAAATAAGGTAGAATAATTATTCAACATCGGTTCTGTTTTATCCATAAAATAATACGATACATATCTATAATATAATAATATATTTTGTATCCTGATATAAATTTATTAACAATTTGCTTTTAATATCTTACCTATATATGGATGTAAAGTCTAATTCGTCAATTTGTTCGACAGTTGGTGCACTGGATCCATGAATGATGTCTACTTTATCTTGATCTAATAATTGTTCAACGTCGTCCCACGTGTAGTTAGAAATATAGACTCCAGATGTTTTACTGATATTATACAATTTTATAAATATATTTATGACATTTGTTCCTGTTGAATTATACGACTCGTTATTATAAAGATAACGCGGAAAAACAATTTCATCTGAAACTCGCAATTCTCTAAGGAAACAACCACTGGCTGGACAAATGACTGTTGAAAAGGACCAAATTTCCAAGTCTGACTTCACAGTTGCGTTACAGTAACAACGAGTTATAATTCTCAACTGTGGACGATCATCAGCTTTTCTTTTTAAACTTGCTCGAAAATAACGAACTGTAGCTTCACGAGAATTTTTTATTACAATAAATACAACATATACATAGTCATTGTACCACAAATAAGTAAAAAAATTATTTAGTTCTTCGTCGGGCATACTAGTTACAATGATATATCTTGAATATATATTGTAAGAAGCCTTACGAAAAATTTCACGTAAATAATTTGAATTTGATCCAAAAATAATATGATGAATGTCAGGATTTCGGTACACAAAATCTTTTGAAATGATTGAAATAGGTTGACGGAAATAAATAAATTTAAAAATATCATTAACTACTAAGTCTTTGTCGTCTATAAAAACTTTTACAGGTGTATGCAACTGAGTAAGATTACTTAACGCAGCTTTGAAACAAAGGTAAACTGCTTTTGTTGAATTAAATTTTAGAAAATAATCTTCTTTTATAGTAGCTGCATTTTTTATTAAGACCGAATATAATAAAATAATAGTACCACACAATTTCATACTATAATATAAATATAACATTGCGCATGTTCTTGAATATGTAGAACAACTACGTAAAACAGTATAATACCAACATGAATCTTGGTTACTAGTCACCAGTACAGTTTTCAAAGCAATTAAAATGTTATGAAAAATAATATTTACTTCATTTGTACACAAATAAAAAAAACGTCAAAAGGTATAGTAAATAATATGATGAGCATGTTATTAAATAAACAATTAGAAAAGTCAATAATAAAATATATAGATGATGGTTATATCCTGATCGTGTCCTGATAAATTTAATGGCTTTACGAATTATTTATTATAACTATATAAATCAATATGTCCTTTAAAAGAAAGGGTTTCAATAATTTTACATAAAAATACAGAGAAAAATGTCACATATTACCACAGTAAAATATTGGCTTAACAAATGACAGATTTTCATACTTGCTCTCGAAATCAATACCTTCATTCTGTTGATGCGAAACTTCAAAGCGAACCCATTGATCAACTCTCTCTTTTTATCTTGAACACAGCAAAAAATTGTAGATTTGCCGCATTTTTATATCAACAGTTAAAACGTCAAAATGCTGATAGTTTCAAAGTCTTTCGTTCAAATAATTTAAAATAGAACATGCGTGTTTCATTAGCAAAAATCACAATTATTAGAACGGTGGATCAGAAAAATAAGACGTGTTTAACAGAATGCGAAAATACATGAATATATCGGCAGAATAAACTAATTTTATATTGCCATAATATTGTAGGAAACATGCAGCACGAAAAGCACATTAAAAAAAATATGTATATAAGAAGAATGAACTACGTATGTATAGAAGTAACTGTAGTTTTTTCTCTACCAGTTTATAGTACTTCTGGATTTGTAATATATTACCTTTTATATTATCTATAACCATTACTTTGGGGATATATGTTTTCTATAAATTCGGCAGCATAAAATTAGTTTACTCTATAGATATATAAATGTATGTATTTTCGCCTTCTATTAACCGTCCTTTCTATTTTATATCCTGTTTTATAAGTACGTATTTACTAGTTAGACAATTTAACTATATCAGCATTTTAATATAACTAGTCAAAACATACTTAAATACAATCAACTGTTTGTTAAAAGCGATAATGCATCTATAAATGATCACCAAAGTTGCGTAGGTTTCTCGCAGTCACCCATTCAAGTATTAACTACACGAAGTATAGTTTAACTTTGGCGAATAAACGAGGTGCAGTACCGCTACTGTACCGAAATATCGGGTGTATATTACATAATTTATCAAAACAAATATGATACATTAAATATCATATACATAAGCATTAAATAAGAAACTAATATTTAAAGTGCTGATATTTCACGCCGATACTTATACCTTTATTCAGCAAATCCTTGTGGGAGATTTTATAAATTTGTTGTGACATGATACCAATAAAACTCAAACAACTGAATCTACATTCAGAGCAGCGGACTATTGAGATTTTGAACTACTCAATCTAAATTCTCGACTCAATGAACTTAAGTCGAGACAAATCCATTATTCGAAAACACCGAAACACTGCAACTTCAATTGAATAGTTTGTAATAATCGAAGTGTTCCACATGATATATTCTTTACCAGATAAAAACGACCTTTTACATGTTTGTGTAATATAACTAGCATATAATACTAATATATTTGACGTAGTACGAAAACCAATTTTAAAATGAATCTTCGAAAGAAATAAAACAGAGCGATCATGCCCGGGTAGATAAACTCATTTTGTACTACTAGTTTAATTCTGTAAAAATAGTTCGTGTTATGTTGACAATTCAAAGTATTGAGAATTCAACAAAATTAAAAAAAAAATAGTTCGAGACTATTTTTAAACTCGTCGATTCAAGTATTATACACCGAGAGAAATTTTCTAGTAAATTTTACCAGTGGGTTTAGTAATCCAAGGACAGATCGCTAAAATCCCAAAAATTACCAGTTTTTCTAGTAAAAGTTATTATAATTCTAATAAATTTGACTATAATTCTAATAAATTTTA
This sequence comes from Torymus tubicola, assembly GCA_035583055.1. Classification (NCBI taxonomy): domain Eukaryota; kingdom Metazoa; phylum Arthropoda; class Insecta; order Hymenoptera; family Torymidae; genus Torymus; species Torymus tubicola. Next base: position 47,615 of record JAWWEQ010040691.1, on the reverse strand, counting down.
CTTAAAAAACTGGTAATTTTTGGGATTTTGGCGGTCTGTCCCTTGATTACCAAGCCCACTGGTAAAATTTACTAGGAAATTTCTCTCCGTGTACAACAACACGAGTTTTATACTACGAGTTTTCACTATGATATTGACGGTGGTTAATTGTAGCACACTTTTTACGAAAAGTTTTCCACTCTAGATTTACACTTAAATCTCTGCGGAAAATACAAAACCCATATCTTCTCACAAATAAATCTCAAAATTAATTTAATCTAAAGCACAGTTTTTATATCAAAATTTACATAAACATTAATAAGTAGTTACTAAAAATAATATATTTCATAAAAAAAATGTAAAAATGATTGTAAAACTTATAATTTACTTATAATTTTGTTTCAGTAAGATTCTCACACCTCTGCAACTGTACGATGATTTATTGAAAATACATTTTCTCGTAAGTAGAATACAATTATATTAACAATAAAACTATTTTTAAAATAATTAACGTTTACAAATGTTTGCGAGTATCACAAATACATTTAATACTCATACATTCATTAAAAGGAACGCAATAACTTCGCGAATTGTGCGTCTGCTTATCGATCACTCAAATGTCCTATGAATAAATTGCACCACTTCGATACGATGCTTTGAACAAAGGTCTATAAATAGCAACACATTTGCGCGGCAGTTGAATACGTTGATTTCTTTCACATAGGCATTTCTCGTTATGTGTTAGCTACCAAGGAAAACGTTTCTTCGCTCTCTCAGAGTGTCCACCTGCGCCTATATTCAATCATATCTGTATCCTTATATCGCCCGTAACGGAAAAACTGTCATGGTATCATCTCGTAAATATTAAACAAGATTTAATTACCATAATATCCAGAATTGAAATGAAATGGTTAAGCGGAAATTCATAATGTTTGCTAATGACAAACAAATGTTGCATTATATATGAATGAAAATGGTATTACGTTCACATGCGTATAAAATATATACAAAGTAAATCTTTGAAGGAGAAAAGGACATAGTATCATTGCATAATACATTATATACCCCTATAAATTTCGAGTATTGTCGCTATTACTGGTACTATTACGCATTTTATGCTTCAATTACAATCTACCAAAAAAAGATTGAAATCGTCGTTTACGGTCACACCCGGAAAAATTATTACCGCATTAACCTTGAATTCGTACAAAAGGAACCATGAAAATGTATAGCCTCTAAAGTTAAAAATTGTTTCCAAAAATGTGCCTTCGCAAAACCCGAAAAGAAGTCGACCTATACTCCAACGCGTTCACAACCGCATCGCGACAAAAACTCGTAAAAAAAGATTCGCGGAGGCGTGTCAGTGGCTCGACAGCAAAATCTCCTGGTATCACTCCCACAGCTCTTTAAAATTTCATCCGGTCGCGCGGTTCGACAAAAGCCGAAGCAACGTCGGGTAAATGACTATCCCTGATTTATAGCACATTAAGCAGCGAACGTGTTGCATGTGCGGTGCTTTTCCGGCCAACGTCACACACACACACACACACACACACACACGCATATATCCTATTAGACGTGTATACGTGTGTATGTGTCCATGTATATGTACAGATATGCGGTAGCTGGGTAAAAGCATACACTAACCAGACAGGGAGATTGACCGTGACCCTGGCGCAGGGATCGCGCTCGCGAGCGGACCGATAGAACGCGCTTGGGTTATATCCCCCCTCTCTTTCGCTGCTCTTACGTACAAGTGCAAGGTCAAAGCTACGGGCAGCTTGCCAACTATTTGCTCGTATACCCGCCCACCCATCGTGTCTCTCTCTCTCTCTTTCTCTCTTTTCCTCTTTTATCGTTCTGCATCCGTGTGTGTCTGTTTGACTTTTTCTGAATCAGGTATATATACTTTGTCCCCCCGTTGCTCGTCTTCGAGAGGCTTTAACTTCTTTAGCTTGGCAATTAGAAATGTTTTTGTGATTGTATACGGATGTGGGTCGGGACACTTTATTATTGATGGCCGCGCCCACTAATTGGACGCGATCGTTATTGAGTTAAGCTTTTCAGAGTCACTGTCGAATAGAATGCCGCTAGAACTCTCGGTCGGCTGTAAAATTAGATTGGAATTGATTTCCGGGGGCAAAAGTGCGAAGGGATGGCGACTCTGACGCTATGACGCGCAAATAAAGAATACGATAAAAGGTACCGAGACGGTCGTCACTTTTTCATGAACTGTTGTCTATTTGCTGCACTGAACTATTTTTGATATATGTTGTATATCTCAGAGACTACTGATGATAGGCGGTGATACGGTTTATTTAAAGATGCAGTTAAATACAAAAATTGGAAAATGTAATCTAATTTAAAAGCATTTTTTCTCATTCAAGATACAATTTTGCTAAAGAGTATCTATTCTCTTCTTGAGTTGATCATGCAGAAAAAAGAAAACGCTATACATGCACATTACCACGGGTATCTATATTGTAAAATCGAAAACTAACCCTAAACAATTGCTACGCAAACTCGAAAACATTCTTTTCCGTTTTACGTCTATTTGTAATCTTTTATCCTTTTCATTTATCTCTCAATTTAATTCGCTTTTTTTTACTTTTGATATCGTTCTTAATCCCGCATTCGTGTTCATTCGTGCTTGTCTTTATTTGAGATTTGGGGAAATTGAAATTCTCAATTGCATCGCTGTGCAGGTTGCCGGCAGCGACTGATAAGACACGCAAACCATACTGCGATCGTATACGGGATTATAATATCCAGATGATTGTTTTGCGCGGACTTTCCAATTTCCTTGATCTTGCACTTTTTGTATTGAAAATGCCTTTTATATTTTGTCTTCATATCTGCTATCGACGGTTCGTAAACGCAACTTTATATCACCTTTCATCTTTGAAATTGCTTGTACATGAGCCATAAACTATAAGGAGTAACGTTGACGATAAACCTTGCAGAGTTATGTTCTGAATGGCGAATACTGTAATCCAAAAATAAAAAAAAAACTGAAAAAAATTTTACAAATTGAATATTAACTGTAGTATAATTATTGAACAAGTATAAGACTACTTTTAATCGGTTTGTAAAAAAGTTTTCGAATTCTTATTAAAGGCATTAGACGTTTGGTGTACAATTTCCAAGACCAATTTCACAAGCACCTAAATTGAAATGCTATTATAGGAATGAAACGAAAAGTTTAAGTGATTTAAAATTATTCCAACGCAAACTGCAACGATTTGTTCAGAAATAACTCATACAATTTACCTTCCCAAATTACTTATTCATTCAGCGGCACGAAATAGAAAAGAGTGGAACAAAACGAGCGCGATAAGAAAGTAGTGAGGAAGAAAAACATAAAAAAAAAAGCTTATTTCCGAAGAAAAGAAATCCAGCCGTCATAGCGTTCCGCGTCGAGTCACGCCAAGACAACGCGCCAAGGAACTTACGTAAATATAAGACAACAGATTCGTCTGAAATATTGACTCGACCTTTCGCCTCTCATGACTTTTTCCCTACGATCGATCGATACCCCTTCCCTTCGTTCTTTTTCCATTTCGATGTATTTCTTTCTGTACCGTACCGATCATGAAAATACAATTTGATACTGTGCGATGTACAATTTAATGAATACAAGCGTACCCCTGATCTTGTGGTTCTTACAACAGTACTTCTTCTTAAATATTGGTATTAATTAGATTACATTTAAAAATATTTTATTTATTAATTGTACATTCAATTGTTGTAAAATAAGTATGTATTTCAAAGTTCAAGATTTATGTATTTTTTATACCTGGATTCTACATTCTAAAATCTTTATTCAAAAGAAATCTCAATGTAGCATACTTTACTATCAAATCGATTTTTATACAGCCTTCTGTGATAAAATTTCACGAGAATTGAATATTGATTTTTACTCTTGCATAAAATGAAGTTTATATATAAGTTAAAGGACTTTATTTTATTATTACTTTACTTTTATATTTAAGATAAAAAATAAAATTGCACGTTAATGCTCAACCGATTAAAAAGAACTTGATACAAAAAACGACGAGTTCCAATTTTTATTTTTCTCTCTTTTAAACATAATATCTTACTGAAATGGTCTTTACTTGTACTATTTAATATTAGTGTTAAATTTTTCATGAATTACATTTAATAACTTAAATACTTTTTGCTCATATTGCAAAAATTCTCAGCAATTTTTTATGAAAAAGAAAAAAATTGAGTAGCTTATTCCAGAACCTTTTTTATGGAGATGGATAGATATACTTTACATGTCTTGGAAATATACAGATAAACTTAAGGTATCTTATTAGAAATGAAGGAATTATTTTTATTAATTTTAAGCGATTTACAATTATTTAAAAATTTCATTTAGCTGTGATTGTTATATGTACGTTTTTATATATTATTATTTGTCTTCTATTTTGTATAAGTAATACAATTCAAAGATAAGCGTTTATATATACGTAGCATAAAAAGTTAAGGTATAGGATGTCAGCCAAAAAAAAATTAGAAGGTAAAGATTTATATCTAACCATATAGCTATTTTTGTGGATTTTAGCATTTAAATACGTTTTACAATTTCGTAATTGCGTAATTTAAGCGGGAAAATATATCAAAACGTTTTATTGATGAATAGTGTTACCAAAAATTGTATCGCGTAATGAATTAAATACAACTTCATTGATTTAATTAGTAGTATCGTATTAAATATCGTCATTCATTTTAATAATTTTACTATTCATAAGCAACTTTATGCCAGAAGCCAATAACGTAGCCACTAGTCTTTTATTAGATTTTTCTTTATAAACGTCATAAATTCCCGAAAGCAGTCACGAAATTTGATATTTCAGATATAGCTGGACAGTTGCTTAATTATAATATATGATCCCGTAGTTATAACAAATTTAAAATTGAAAAAAGGCATTTCTCCGATACACAATTCAATTATATAGATTACAAAATCTCTAATACAAAAATCATCTTCACCAAATAGTTCTTCACGCAAACAACTCACCCCCTCAGCTCGCTCTAAAAACCTGAAAGTCCTTCGCAACACGCAAACAATTAACAGAAGATTAACAGAACAAACCTCTCGTCATCAACGAATCCCTCTCAATCTCTCCTCTTTAAGCTACTCAATAAAAGCCAGAGACCGTTGAAAACTGCCAACAGCTGAGAGAGAGATACGCGCACGCCCCCGTATATATAACGCTATAGCACGCCGCACGGCGCCAGGCACTTCCGGCGCGTGACGCGTCTCCCCCTGCCCCCGCGTCTCTCTTCCTTCCGAATCGATAATCGATCGCTATATACATGAGCTTTCGCGCGAGGTTCGCGCCCGCGCTGACCATGGCCTTCCACTCACTCTCTCTTTCTCTCTTTCTCCACATTCAGCGCCGGAAAAATCTTCCGCGAGAAGTAACTCCTTCTTCTCCTTTTCTTCGCACGGTTCAAGGTCGCCGTCGCGACGACGCTCGGCGTCATTCTGTCTCCACGTGGCTCACGTTTTACAGCTATCGCGTATATATATGTATATGTATGCGTATAAACGGACAAGTGAGCGAGTTGAACACAGTGCTTTTCGAGCTTGCAGTATATTATATAGTGATAAAAGAGGGAAAAGAAGGAAAAGTCGACGTCTTGTATTTTTCCGTTAAAGGTTCTTCTTGCAAGTGGAGAGAAAGAAAATTCCACTTTGTATTCTTTCGGGGGGTTTCTCCCGAATTTTCCGCCAGTTTTTAAGGAAATGCAGGTTACGTGTACTGGCGCTTTTATCTGATTTTATATAAAGAAACGTTTGCCTCGGTCAAAAAGTTTTTGCCGCTGGAATGGCTTGAGCGTAGTTTAGCAAATATTAAGGAAACAGCTTGTCCTAACATATTTTATTAGCTTTTCAAGATACGAAAATAACACGATTAAAGTTTTTGTTCTCATAATTAAATTATATTTTAGCGTTGAGCAAAGAATTATTAAAATACCAATGAGTAATTCAACATTTTAAGTATCTTAATCATTAAAGTCGACCATTTTTCATCAAAAAGGCAATTAAAAAATACATTCTGTTTTCATTCACCACGTGTACTTCGCCGCGTGGCGTATAATATAACGTTTCATTTTACGAAGGTTAATCTAGATTTCATCTCTTTGAATGGCTTTATTGCATTAAAAGTTGAAGCATTAAAAGTTTAACGAGCCTCTTGTATACAAACACTTGTTTAAGAATTATCATGCAGCTAAATTAAATTTTTACAAATACATAATTCATTTCAAGGAAAATCTCCAATTGTTGCATATCTGTACTGTTTATAACAGACACCCACAACACTCAAGATTAATCATCCGTCGGTATACTCACCGCATTCATACGACTAGTATAAATACCTCTCCGCGCTTCGTTTAATTTAACAAGCATATTTTCCGCCTTTTTAATATCTCGGCCACATTTAAGCCATCCTTCTACCACTATATATAGTTTTTCCAACCCAAAAAAGCTTCGCTCCCGCTCATTATTAGATCTGCCCACGTCCAGGACCAAAAAACCGCACACGAATAAAATTCCCTCATACCAACGGCAAAATGTTTAATTTCCTTCTTTTTTCAGCCTGCCTTCGTCCTGGCTAACAAAAAGTCACAACTTGTTCGGTTCGCCCACTCGCGATGTCCGTTTTTCGTGGCGCACTCGATGTGTAATATATAACCATAGCGAATTCTTCTCAGGGAGTCGCTTTCTATAATATACTGTGGTCGAGCATCGGGAACCTCGCGAGCGGGAGTTTTAAGCTTCCGACTAAGAGGGATTATAACTTATTTTCTGTTGTTTTGCCTGCTGGTGTATACCGAGGGCCTGTGATTTTCCATTCGAGCTTGGTCTGCAAATGATGTTATATTTTCATTCGGCCTTTCGTAGATAAGAGATTGTATTTTAATCTTTAAAGCCTTAGTTGAGTAATGTTGTTTTGAATATTAAATTGTATTGGAATTAAAATGAAATGTTTTCTGTATACGTACATTGGTTGTGGAAATATCCAGGGTTTTTCCCCCTTGAATCGGGCTTTAAAATTATTTTTTCCATTTCGTTCACCGTAAAAGGGCAAACACATTGTGTATATGTAATTCAAAAAATTTAAATGAACTAAAAACAAAATCTAAATGAACTTTGTCGTTACAAATCTATTACAATACTTTAGTAATCCTCCTAAACCTAAGAAAGTTCAATAACCTAGTAACTTAAAAATATACTTAATTACATTTATAAACCAACTTATCCACTCTATCCACATAATCTTGCGTAAGGCATATATATAATGTGTTCTATTACTTCTCTACTCTCCAAATGTCGTCGCTTACCATGGCGACAGCCAATCCGCCCACTACTTACACTTCATTGCCGATTAATAAAGATCATTCCCGATCAATGAAGGGGAACAGTTTGTTATACGAAGTCAAAGATATATATATAGAACCGCTTCCTGTCCCCGATATAGCTTTAATCGTGTTTTCATCGCATCAGCGTTACGTTCTACACGCGGCGCATTATAACGGGAGTAGACGCGTGTGCGCCAACTTTCGAGCTATGTTGTTTGTCTTTTGAATCGAGCGCGTAGGACCATCATCGCGATAACACGAGAGGACGAGGTGCCCTCAGTGACTCGTAGGAGCGGACGGTTCAATTATTTCTGGCGTGCTGCTGAGAGACAGCTTCGCGATAACAGTGTGTAATGTAACTTGTAACTGGTGTGAGAGAGTAACTGTTGTAAACCGACAGAGAGATAATAAGGATTGTTGAGTGAGTGTATGAAAATACGGGGTTTCTAGTTTCTGCTGATGAATAAAGTTGACGATAAATTTCTGAGTTGTAAAATTGAATTAGGATTTTTTTATATTTAATATTTGTTTTTACTGTTGTAATGGACTAGTACAGTTTAACTCTAACGCTAAATTTTCTGAAGTACTAAAATATTTACTATTATAGTAATTGGTAAGGAAGAAAAGTATTTACGGATATATGGACAAAATTAATCTATCAAAGCATGTAGAAAGTTAAAAAAATGGATTGAATTTAACCGTATACTATTTGAAATTCTCTACTAAATATACAAAAAGATTATGTCCAAAAATTATTATCTTATGTACATACAAGTGAATTTTTTATTAAAAATGTTTAAAAATTTCTCATATTCCAAGGCTCTATATATTTTCAAGAAATCTATTACATTACCATCATAAGCATCATCTTATTACTTGCACTCAAGTAGACATTAGCGAGTTCAATAAACTAATTTTTTGTTTCATCAGTTAAATTTTGCTTCTTTTTTTACTAAGAGTAGTCAGTGTTTTCCTATATGATTTATAAATATCCATCACGTATAAATAGTTTTCTAATCCGGCACCTTTTTCCTATTTCCATATATACAAATTTATATAATCACGCGTGTCACCTATTATCCAAAAATACACCAATCACTTATACACATTCAACAATCAGTCACCAATGAAAAAAAAAAAAAATTCATCATCATCGTTTATTCTGCCAATCAGTCGCAATAAAAACACACCTCGTAACAATGCCTGCGAATGAAATCAAACGGCTATTCATAAAAGTCGTGGTCCTCGTCACCTCACTTCACCTCCCTTTGTTATAGCAGTCCGCTTCGTTGTGCCCGCGTATACAAACCACACGGCTCTCTCCATCACGTACCGCAAACACTGCACGTGTTCAATAGCAAACAGAGGAAAAGAGCAAGAGAGAGAGAAGGAGAGAGGAACCATTTTCAAGGTATATGCGGGCTGACCCTCTTCTACGCGCGGACGAGCGCGCGCGTAAAGAGAGAAAGAGCAACGTCCTCAGCTCGCACATCCACGACAACAACGTGTTGCTACCGTACACCTCCTACTCTCTCACTCACACTCTCTCTTTCTCTCTTTCTCTCGATTGGCATCGGCCGGCCACGTGCGCGCTCGTCTTTCAACGCGCTAACCGCACGAGCGCTCGCGTCTCTGTCATCACTCAATGTCACTCTCTTCCTCTCTATATGCCTGGGCTTGCGCTGTGCGCAGGTAATAATAGGCTTGCAACAAGTGCAGCCTGCTACGCTACAGGCTATTTCTTTCTATTTACTCCCTGACGCGTGAACAACGACGAGTTTTAATGAGCTTTAGCGTTAACGCCAATTTCGTATATATACGCGTGCGTGTGATGAATTTTCGAGGCCATCGATCGCGTGGACATTTTGTCTAAGACTAGAGTAGTAGTAGTAGTAGTAGTAGTAGTAGTAGTAGTACGAGACTACGTAAATTTTAACTTTTAATGGAAACAGTTAAATTCAATTTCAAAGTTGTTTCTTCTATTGGAAGTTCATGGGTGTTTTATTTTTTATATCTCGGCGGGGAAATTAGAAAAGTCGCGACGTAACGGTCATGGCGCAGTTTGCGAAATTACGCAAAAAAGGTTTGTTTAAAAAATTACCCCGTTCTCTTCGTTTCTTTCAAGGCAAGTGTGCACATAAGAAAGTTCTATAGGAGAATTAAACACTGAATTATTTAAACGACTTCGTTGGATGGTTTTAACTTTTTTCCAAATTGGATTGTACAAAAAAAAGTTAAAGGACTGCACAATGGCATTTCATTTACGTTTTGTATATTCTATATACATGATATAATATAGTATGTGAAATATCTGTTCACCTGCTGTATTTCATCATAATATACAAATTTGAAGCATTATCGAAAATTAGATATTTTTCATTTAATAGTTATTCCAAAAAATCTATTTGTCTTTAATTTCAATACAACATTAAAATTATTTTACTGTTTTATCATCTTAATTAATAAAACGTATAAAGTTTATAGAACGTTAAACAATTATGTAATGAGAAAAGATCAAATGACATTAGTCTGACCAAAAATAAGCATTTCTACTTGATTCACATAGATCTATGTCTGTTATTACTAAGTATGAAATAAAAACAACTAATCATTGGAACTGTTAAAGTATTTAAAACTATAAAAGACTAAAGAACTTTCTTTATAACTACTACTTAACAAGCATTTTAAACTCACAGTATCAATAATAATAAATAATAAGACCTCGCACTTGTTCCAAAACGCACGCGAGGCGGCAAAACGACCCTCGACATAGCAGCAGCAGCAAAAGAGCAATGAAAACTTGCTTAAAATTCATGACGCTCAATAAAAACCACCATTTCGAAAACAAAAGAAGTATAAAAAAAAGAGTCTCGACATCGTACCGCATTAGCTGATTAGCCAAACGGACTCTATGATCTCTGCGGTTCTCATGCCAAGGGTAATTTAATATCTCGAGCATGAAATCCGTGGCAAAAGTCCGGCTGCTGCATATACGAGTCGTTATGTTCTCCGCGAAACGGAAGTATGCATGAATATGTGCGCTCGGACTGTAAAAAAACACGTAGTGGCGAAAGGTCGTCCTATCTGCAGTGTATGTATATATATATATATATATATATATATATATATATGTATGTGCATACATACGTTTGCATGTGGGTGGATGTATATGTTCGCGGAGGTGGCTTACTATTCTTTGTTTTGTAGAAAATAATTTTCCGCTGTCCCTTTCTTTGTGCGCGCACGCGTGGTGCTGATTTTTGCGGAACGCGGGAATAAGAATTTTAACGTCTGCGTCGCGCTTTTTCTTTTTTTAGCGACGCGAATGTTTTTCCAGAGCCTTGCTTACATAGCGAGATATGAGCGCGAGGTTTCGGATTAAGGGGAATTTCATTTGCGACTGAAGAGATTTTAGCTCAGAATGTAATAAAGTGCTATGTTTATTTTTAAGTTTCGTTTTATTTTGTTGTAATAAATATCTTTAATGCGATAGCACACTAATCTTCATAATTACTTTAACAGCTTAATTTTTTTATAGAGTGCTTGCAGTATTATAGAATGTTAATTTTCTATATTTTTAGTAGTTTTTTAAAAGCTCTTATAAAATATTGCTGTCCATTTTCGTATAAAATTGGCTTTCCTGATAGCATACGTATTTCATCATTTTACGTCGTTTGCATGTTGTCTATCTGGAAAAGCGTGTTTCTTTAGTATTCAAATGAACTAATGATTGAAATGTAAATCATTGCACATAACACCATTCATTATTTCCATCGATACTTGTGTTCGTTTTCGACTTTATTATTCATGTTTTCATATTCGCTTGTTTAATGAATTTTACCTTTCAATTCATTCGAGCAAAATGCTTGCAAAACAATATACATTGCCCAAAAACGCGTTTCAAAATCAAATGCCAATTAGTTTATCGAAGTTTCGTATATTACTTTCAAAATTAAATGAGTATATTTACATTAAATATTATTGTAATTTTATTATAAAATATTATAAAATAAAATACCAACTACTTTCTCAAACAATACTTATAATCAAATTATATAGATTTTTCCTATTAACCTTTAACAAATAATCCCAAAAAGCCTAAATTGTAAATTTTTTAATGTAAACGCAAAGTCTTATGAACTATTATTGCTTTGACACATGTAACTTATATGATATCTTATTAATTTTCTTATATTTTTACCTCGATAAATCAAATAATTTATTCTGATTAAAAACCTTTCGCGTGAATTTTACTATTATTTCTTATTAATATGAATACCTTATAAAATTTGGGATGCAAATATAAATTTTCAAACTTTTAAAAATTACACAAGAAATTTTAACATAGCGACGACAAAATCAACTTTCTAAAATCAAACTTAACGATACTCTCGAAATAATTTCATTTTGCCAACTTTTTACGTCCTACGTATAAGAATAAGAAAAAAAACTCCGTTTATTCACTTATCCATCCCGAATAAAATTGCCGCAGAGCGTAGACTAACCGCATCGAGCTAACGAAGCACCACGGCAGAGTAGACACGTGGCTGGCAAGATCGATAGGCGATAGTCCGAAATCGACGTGCATTATTCAAAACTACACTGCTGCAGCGTCGAGGTTGCGAAGTTGTGCAAAAAATTTCAAACTCGCCGCGGACGTTCAGCGCGAAATCAAAACGGCTCGCACAGTGCGCTCTTATTAACAAGCCAGTGCGGCTCCCGAGCGAGTTGAACTTTCCAGGGTGGAAAAAGAAACTTGTCGGGTGCTCGTAAAAGAAGCGGTGGGTGGCCAACTTTACCGGACCAAGTTTTTCCCGAGAATCTGTTATGTTAATTAACATGGGATAAAACATGTTTTCATTAAAATTTTAGACTACTGCGCTTTTTGTCGGAACTGCATTTAATTTGTAAACAGATATAGGCTTCTTGTCGTTTTTCTAGTTGGATTGAAGAAGTTTTTTTTTGTAACGATGCGTGTGATACAATAATTATGTTAACTTTATTAGAGATTTTATGATGTTGGAAAATGAAGACCTTTAATAGGTTCGCTTCTAAAATCAATCAAGCATCAGTATTAAAACTTTTATCAGGAAATCGATATATTGAAGAATGGACAATTATAACAATCGATATTAACTTTTGCATAATTTATAAACAATCACGAGTTATTTCAATTTCCTGTATTGTTTTACTTCAAATTCCTCTAAATTAGCCTGCAATATTCATTTTTCACATTAATAATAAATTCATCGTTACTTAAGTGAAAGTTATTGGTGATTTTTAAAGCTGTTTTGCAAATATGCTATTTCAATGAAATCGCTAAGTGAGTATAAAAAAAAAAGAAACAAATGAATAAGTTATAGCAAGGAAACAGATACATATTGTATGTGATAGCCGTACTTCTATTCATAGACGTAAATAGATCCTCTGGGAAAATACAGTTACTGCTGTTCTTTCAAGTAAATATAGCCTGTATTGACCATTGAAAAAAAATCGACAAGCCACCTGTAAACATAACTGTTATATTGATACATTTTAAATACACACAATTGCACCACAAATTTCACCACCCAAATAAATAAACATATATAGCCATATTCCAATGGTCTCGCCAAATCGACACCCGAAAGCGCAGTACCATAAACTCAGAATGGCTTCTGCATTGAGTCTCAAAATTACCATCGAACCACTACACCTATATATGGACTTATTTATAGCACGAATCAATCTATTTGCAACTACTATAGCCGTAGAAACTGCGCTCCGCCTCATTTGTCCTTCTTCCCAATGTATCGGCAATCTCTCTCTATATATACATCGTAGCGTACACTGTTGTTTGAAAATGCATGAAAGACTCTTTCACCCTCTATATACCTACTGCCTCGACTATATACATATACCTACACCTCATTCCGCGTGCGGTGCAAATACTCACTCGCGCGACAATGAGATATCGCACACCCCACGCGAGAGCAATACAGAGAAGCGAGAACCGCGTCCGAGCGCTTTGCACATTTATCGAGCTTCATTCGAGTTAGGACTAGCGTGCGCGTTTGAAATTCCGTAGAGCGAGCCCGAAAAGAGAAATGTGCGAGCTTTATGACGAAGCTTGCGCAATACCCCGCAAACATATTCCTCACGTGTCTGTGTATAGATGTGTAGGGAATCCTTGGAATTTTTCATGATTTCGAAAGCGAGGCATTAATTGTGCATGCGAGTGTGAGCAACGTCTGCCGGAGGAACTCACGCCCTTCTCTTACTAACGGTGATATTCCTCGACGGAGATTCGAGCGAATTCTTCTCTCCCTCTCTCTCTCTCTCGATTCAGCGAGCACTGCTTTATGTAACTCCTTATATAAATAGTGACGTTTTTCTGGAGATAGTTTTGGGCAATGTGGAGGTACGGTGTATTGCAGTGCTCGAAATGATTATCTAGAGGAGTACTGAGTGCAAGGTTGCATGAAAATTCAATCTTTGTAGCAGGATTTCGTCATTCTATTAAGATTCCGTAAAGCGTAAAAGTCTTTGGCTTCTATATAACAATCTCATCTTCGGGAAAACCTCACAACGTTGGAGAAGCAGAAACCGGAATTGCCACAGTAGACGTTTCAAAAGATTGTCCCTTCACCGTTTTCCTTTCAAACTACGACCAGACCAAAAATCTATTTTCTATCCTTTTACCTTCTTATATTTTTAGCAGTATATTTTAAAAGTCCTGAAGGTTCCTTCCATACAAATACACCGTTGAATCGCAAGATTCATGACTAAGATTAATTTTAGAAGCTTAATTATTTTAGAGAGAAAAATTTGTATATTCAACACATCATTCGCTGTACTGGATGTTTACACGTGAAACGAATTTTTACTTGTTAATCATACCCTGTCTACTTCTTTTTTTCATTTTCGCACATTTTTGCAACCTGTCATAGTACGTTTAATCAAAATAAATATACATCCCCGTTTTTATAAGGGTAACCTTTGCAAGGACAGCTTTTTCATTAAATCTTAAAATTTTTTTGCGTTAAACTCTTGTTTTCATATACTGTGTAAACACTTTAGCAGTTATTTTTGATACACACATAAATCAGTCTAAAATAAAAACCTGTTATTAGATATTATTAAAATGTATTCGTCTAAACTGTTATGATGAGTTTGAAATCAAATTTTCACCCCATATTTGTATTTGCTTTTTTCTTATATGTGAACAACTATAAATTAACATTATTTAGTCAAATATGAATTATTTATGGATGCATGTGTCGTGTGTATGTGTGTGTGTCTTATCGAACACAAATAACATTTTTGTGAGGAAAAGTTCTCAGCGTATACAACGCAAGGTATCATACGATGCAACATTATTATTCTATAACAATTCACATGAACAATTTATATAATCCCAACCCAACAAAGGAATTTCATTAATACAGCCGTCATGGAACCAGTCATCTATTAGCCGTAACCGAGTGTTTTCCAAGAGAGGAAGAAAGAAAGAAGGAAAGACTAAGAGAGCGCGCACCCGCGTTACGTTCGCCCAGTCCTTAGTCCATTGTTCTCGCAATCAAGCCCGTTCCTTTGAATAATCTCAAAGTCAACTATCTACGCGAAGAAAAAGCGCACACCACTACCACCGTATCGCGACAATCACGCGATCTATCCCAACCAAGCGTTTCTTTCTTGTTGGAAGCGCATTCATGCAATATGCAGCGACCATCGCCCACAGGATCAACTAACTTTGTCCCTTGTCAACAATGTGACCTTTGACTTTTTTCATCTCCTTTTTGTTTTTCTCGTACGATAAACACACGAGAATTCGACGATTCGCGAGTGTGCAAATAAGATTTCCCTCCGTGCACGAAACTCCCCCAACCGCGATAAATTTTCAAGCACGAGGGCGTGTGTCCGTGAAAAGTCCCGTCATGGTCAGCTTTTCATTCTAGGAAAGGAAGCGCCACGCATCAGAGAAAGGACAAAGTCCTCCTGCGGTGTAAAAAAGTAAATCGGATCTTCGCTAAAAGCTGACTGTGGTGCAATGAAAGTTGCAGCCTTGATAACAACGCGTATAAAAGTGGGCGCGGAAGTTGAACAAATTACTTGGGTATTATGGGACGAAGGCTGCGTTACATTTGTGTGGCCAGCAGCGTGCCAGCAACGTTTGTCTTTTTTTAACAAACATTAGGTCGGACTTGCTGTCGCGGCAGCACTAACGAAAAAACGTATCAGACAGCAGCTGCTACTGATGCGGTGCTAGCGATGCTGCTGCGACGGCTTTGTTCTTCGGCGTGGGCGCGTAACTTGAATGTACGAGCGCGCGTGAGAGAGGGAGAAGAGGCAGAGCGTGCTTGTGCATACGTAATGCCCTTAATTTTCGGAGCTTCGTTAATTACCGGATAGGGCTTGACTTTCGATCAGTTACAGAGATGATTTTGTAGGCAGTTTCAGTCGTATCATATTTCAGTAGAATTCGAGATACGGGAAAACATCATTGCGCAAAAATCAAGCATTTAGTCCTTTAGCAAAAATTTATTCTAAAAGTATATTATTAAATCTTTTTTGAATTTAAACAAAAATAAAAAGTAATTATAATCCATTCTCAAAATTTACGGAACGGAAGTCTAGTTACAGTATGAAAACACGTCGTTGAATGTATAAGAAAACAAGTTATTTGACTTGAGAGAAAATTTCTACCCTTTAATATCAAGAATGAAATACTCAACTAGAAAAAAATATTGATTTTAGCGTGATCAATTATTTAAGTTATTTCAGTGTTAAATCTCAAATATTTGTTCAATTTATCTATTTTTATCATTGTTAGGATTGGCATCAAATAAATTTTTAAAAAAAAATATTCATATCCAACATTTAATTTAAATGAATGTCTTTTTTCATCTCGTTCATTTACCTCTTGAATATACAGTCAATAAAGTTTATTTCAATTTTATCTTGATTGAAATAACTTTAGATTCATTAAATGAGAAAAACAAAAATAAAATATATTTTAAAAGTAAAATCTTCGTTCCAATAAACTAAAAAGATTTTCAATGAGTAACCTTGTTACATTGTTAATTTGGCTGAGAAATAAATTAACGAAATAATATCAGCACATTAAAGTTCAGTATTTTTTGTCCTTCAGTTTTTTTTACATTCATGACTTTATGAACATTTGAGAATGGCACCAATTGAACCATCGCTGCATCTAATATCGAACCAATTCACATAGTTTGGAAGCATGCAAGCACGTATCTAAGTTCACTAGAACAGTCGCTGTGAATTCTGTACTAGTGAAAATTTACTGTCTCAATTTGTCCAATCGAGTTTTGCTATTGTCACTGACTTCATAATTTTTGTTATTAGTATACTTATGATTATTATTAAAATTATTACTATGAATATATAATAGTAATGAATTTATTGAAAATTTTTTTATAATAATTCCGAAAAATACAGACGTAAGTAAAAATACAAACTATCGATTTAATATTCATGTGATAGAAATTGTTGTTCTGCTGATATTGATGTATATGCTTTGTTGACGATATCATACGACGTCGAAAAAGCATATAAATTACTGTTGCCGTAAACAGATCTAATATAAGCTCTAGGTCAATACATTCCATGGCCATGAAAAACACTATCATCAGCACCACCACTGCAATGTTTTCTACGTATCACCCACCCACATAGTGAAAATTTGCTAACTAATTACACACTGAAACAAAGAGCGTAGGAGGAATAATATGCGGTCTTTAAATCTGAAAATCCCTGTTACCAAACTTTTTAGATTTTCAAGCTCACACTAAATAGAGTTTATTTTTATCTAGTTAGCTACCTTTCAGTATGCTTACAGAAGAAATCAAATTTACTTAAAACACAAAAAGAACCTACCAACTTGTTTTCGAAATTTTAAATCATTCTCTCGATAGTACAATCTATCATTTCATATGATTAAATTAAAAAAGGAAAACAAAACGATACCTTAGAGGTGAAGATAAGTTGCTGTATGAAAAATCAAATAAAAAAAATTCGATCGGGATGTACAGAAAGCCTATTATTTATTTTGCAGCTGAACAAATACTCACTTAATCTACTTACTCTATATTCTGCTAAAAACTCGAAAAAAGAAAATAATCAAATGTTATTCGTTAGTTTAAATGCTTATATAATATTATGTAATATTTAGAATCTTATTTAATCTCTCTTAAGAAGATTCTTCATATATTTTCGAAAAATTCTGCAAAATTTATACATCATATACTGAACGTTATTAAGCATACTTCAGACAAAATTACATGTATAGGCACTCCATAATCATACCGTTCACCGCGAAGGCGTCAAAACTGAAGCTCTCCCTAAGATTAAGCCTTTGAAAGACGCGCTCGTTCGCAAGCTCCCGCTTTAATCCCTGGCATATCAGCCGCTCTCGCACTTACATTCACGTCAAGTCGTCAAGACGCGCGAAGCGTAAAGGATCTCTCTCTCTCTCTGTATCTCTCTCTCTCGCTTCCTTGCACCTCTATATAGACAATGTTCGTTAGAGTGCGGTCTGGCGACGAGGTAGATTACATTCCTTTGCTCACATATATACATACATATATACATGCAGAGCGGTTAAGGGGGGGGGGAGAGAAGGAGGAGGCTTGCCGTCTATGATTACGCGGTTCTAGCGGTGGCTCACCCATACCGCGCAATGGATTGCCAGTCAAGAGCTCTGTTGTTCTATTATTACAGACAAGTGCGAAATGCTGATTAAATACGCTTCGGTGGGTGTGAGAGGATCTCTCTTGGGGCGTGCTGCTGTTGTTTTTGGCCGACGGTTGTGCAGCTTTATTGTTATGCTATTAACGGAGAGATTTCGTATACGCAGTGATATTCGAAAATTAAGACGACAAGATCTAAGAATGTATCATTTTGTCGATTGTGGATAGAGCATCGTTCTATCCTTTTTTCAAAAGTTCATTTATTATTCGATAAAGATCTAATGAAATTAATGACGAGGTTTAACCATATATTTGGGTTTAATTTGATTCTACTTCATCTCCGTTTAATTATCTCCATTTGTTCATTGACTATTGATTATTGATATGTATTATTGACATACTATCGATGGCAATTAGGAGCTTTGATTATAGGGATTATCGGTAATGACACTAATGAGCCTAAACAGCCTGTAATTGCTAAAATTAAATTTATATTATTATTTTTCATATAAGTGAATTAAAAAAAATAATAACAGGATACCTTCCTGTCATCTGAAATTGATTATAAAAATACAGCTAGACACATAGAAGTAGTGTAATTCAATTGTAGACAGGCGGTAATCGAAAATCAACGTTTTTATAAATTTCCCGTTTAGTAACAGGATCCAATTTTTTAAATTTGTTAATTTTTATTTCTTAAGTAATAGTATTGATTTTACAGGTCCCAATTTTTAAAATAATTAAATTTATACCCCGTGGCGAATTTCCATACTTTCTTAGAATTAGAAAAGATTTAAAAAATGACTATTTCAATTAAACACTGAAATTTCAATTCTAACTTTTCGAAAATTAAATTCTTAGAAACTATCAGGATTGCGGAAAAACAAATTATCAGAAATTTTTAATTTTTTGTATCTTTCACGTCGAACATTTCATTTAGTGAAATCATACATCCCATAAGTATCAGTTCACCTGGAATCTATAGTGCTAAACAGAAACACTTAACAATTTTACACACTTTTGACTGAATCTTGACTATTCCACATTTCCGGTAAATTCAAAACATCGTTTATCTTCAATGCAAAATGTGAATCAACACGCCTTTACACTTGACCGGCATTGTGACCCGACGGTTCATTAAAGCGGACAAATTGCTTATAATTTCCTGGAATCCAAAAGTCTAATAACAGCACTGCAAGAGAGAATCCATTAAAATGTAAAACGAGCTAAAGTACATGTCGCGAAATGCCTTAATTAATGTTCCATCCTCGTTAACGCCCGCGGATAGGAGTAGACTGAGGGCATGAGTGTACCACGCAGGAGTTAACATCTTCAAAGACTATACCATAACGTCACGACGGTGACGGCGGCGGAAGTGCGGGCGCAAGTACCACTCGCGTGTTTGGTATTCGCGTGTGAAAGCAGAAAGAGAGAGAGGGAGAGAGAGAGAGAGGAAGAGGGCCACCCACATGAAATGTCAGCGGAGGGAAGTATGTTCGTGGAAAACGTAATGGGCTACCGCGTTGGGGAAAATTATGCTGCTCATTAATGAGCGTAAAGCGCAGGAATAGACGTTTTGTGTCAACCAATCAATAGTTTTCTCTTGTTTTTAAATAATACGCCTGTTGACTTTTGTAATAATTACATGCTTTTGTAATTTACATTTTTATATTCCAATAATTTGTGTTTACTGTATAAATAATTATATCGTATAAAACATTCTCTTTGTTCTTCATACAACAGAATTAAAGTTTTACTTTGAAAACATCATATAATTTAAAAATCCACAAAACACGTGTAATTTATGTTTCCGTAAACCAACTTGTAGAGTAAAACAACTATTTGAAATTTAAATTGCGAATCATTTCTCAGATTTCTCAGAATATAATATTACTTTGGAAAAATGTCATACATTAAAAACAACGATATTAAATTAGTTACATTTCATTGAATGATTGCATATTAAACTTTCTGTGGGTTTTTTAATAGAATAAAGTGAACATGTCAACGTATTTCATAAGAAAAAGCGTTTAAACTATATAGAATCACGTAATAAATGGAGTACAACGCCTCGGGACAAAGTTGAAATTAAACTCAGACTACTGCAATGTTCCCTTTCTTATGTTTCTCACTTTGGTACCCTTAGGCAATTTAATTTCGACCGCACCGAGAGCGACAAAAGGAAATGTAAGCGCGCACTACCGCGCATACGTTTAGAAGCATTAGACTTTATTTTTCGGTCGCAACTTTTAAGTAAGTCCATAGTCTTAAAATATATTGAAGCAAGCTTCTTTTTGACTTTCAAAAATGGTACTGTTAAAAAAAAATAACTAAAAGTTGCATTACTATAAATGAATTACTAATTTAAAACTAAATAAGATTAATCACATAATGATTTTTTTCAATTATTCAATTAAACAAAAAGTTTTTACGCCAATGCTCTTGCATACTCTAAAACTAATATTAGAAATATTTAGGATTTATATATGCATTACCGTCGCGTATTTCAGTAACTGGAATAAAAACGCTTAATCCATCATACGGGCATATTACATAAGGCTAGAGCCGCCGGATATTGATGCCGGATGCTGCTCACAGGCGTTAAAGGTGATGTCTACGGTGGTTCCACCTCGGGAAACGGTACGACGGAATTCAGCAAGACGTATAAAACGAGATCGGCGATAAGTTACCGGGATTTCGTTCTCTGGAAATGAAAGTTTTAGCGCTCGAAAGTCCGCCCTTCTTCTGTGTGTGTATGTGTCTCTTTGGTTTCATCGTTCACTTGCGGGAATTTCGTCTCACGCGATTTCGTCAATTTGACACAGACGGATGGTTCGATCGGTTTAGTCGTCCTGGGAAACCAAACGTAGATTATAATTTCAAATCTTGTCGATGTTAGTATTCATTGTATGCCTAAAGAAGGAAGTGATATTGAATACATGAATCAAATAACGAATAAAGTGTAAAGTGTGAATAAGATATGTTTTATCTTGACGAGCTCATAAATTTTCGATTGAAATCATCATTTTCATATTTACAGAAATGATTCTTGTAATTCAATGTAAAAATTCACAAAAAAAACGTTAAGTTATTGCAATTTCAAGTTTTTAAACATATTGAATTTATTATTTTGAGTTATAAAAATTATGAATGGTTTCTGTTATTCGCCTTTAATAAACAAACAAATAAGTTTTTTAACAAATACCAACGAAATCATTGTTTTTTCTCAAATTTACGATAACGATTTAACGAACAAATACATTTTTATATGCTCGCACAGACACAATCGTTTATTGAAAGATAAACAGGTAACTAATTTCTTTTCTATATAAAATTGAAAGCGCTAAATCGCAGATCCTCGACACGCGCAATGCGCATTTTTCCGATCAGCCATTTACATCTGCGTAGCACCCGCATGTTCGCGGAAGCGATTCACCGGACGCAACAACAAGGAATTTCCATCTGCCCTTGCTTGACTGATGGAAAATCGATGTGGGCCGATATGCAACGCACGGGGAAGTGAATACGCAAAAGAGTGGGTAGGGAGCCGCAAGAGAGAGAGAGAGGAAGAGAGAGGAAGGGAGGTTCCAGCCTTTAAAGGTCAGATTTGACGCGCTCCCCACTACGTAATCCATCCCATTAGATTAAGTCAGCTCGACGGCGTCAACGGTAGCGGTAGATGCAGCAGTGGCATCAGGATGAAATAATCCCCGTGGGTGGACGCGAATGAGTTGCAGATTCGTCGTCATCTCTCTATCTCGTCCTCTCGCACTCACGCGTATTTACATGCTAAGAGTGAATTAATTATCGATGCATGAGTTGCCCGAGCCGTCTGAATATTCATGGTCGCCTCAGCAATCAGTGCCCGCGCACGCGCGTACGCGCGATAGCTTAATCATTCAGACGGAATTCCCGTCGCGCGTGTGCACCCGCGTACGTGGAGGGAAAGGAGAGAAAAGAAGTGGGAAAGAAGAGAGGGTATATATAGAGGGAGAGATGGTACGCCGCGCAAGCTGATCAGGCACTTTAAATGTTAAAATATATCGGTATGAAGCTGGCGGTTGGAAGTTGGATATACTTCTATGTGTGGAGCTTGAAAGTCTTAATTTTAAGAAAGATATTTATATGCGTATACTTTTTTTACCGGGATTGTGGTTGTAATTTTTTGAGAAATAACGGTAACAATGATTTCGCTTGTTTTGAAATTATTTTATGAGAATAATGTGTGATAATATTTAAATCTATTTGACATAAGATATATAATCTGCGTGTAATAAGGAAAATAAAAATATTTTTGGGAGTAGATATACAAAACATGATTGTAGGTAGGAATTCTATTTTTTACTATTATTAAACATTATTGCACAATATTAATCGATTAAAAAGAAAAAGTTACAGAAAATGTATAAATGTTAAATAAAATTTTTATGACCATTGACTTTAATATGCTAAACTTTTGAATTTTTTACCTGTCAATTTCATTCTTTTATGATACCAAATTTTCAAACCCTTTTACATTATATCGCTAGAGGGCTTCATTAAAAAATATTACGCAGATGATTATTCATACTTTTAATAATTTCATTGTAACTTGAAAAGTGGTTGAAAAAATTGTCTTTTAGTAAAACGTACGGCTGAACGCGCGCTTAATTATAAGACAATTACAAATCGTTTGAATATAAAAATAATACTGGAAAAAAATTAAAATCCAAAAAATATTCCGTGTAAATTATATTAATTAAAATAATAAAACGAGTCCTTAACAAACTCATATGTCTTATTAACCGGAAGTCATGAAGCAGAAGCGAAATGAGCTCTTCAAAGGTTAACTGTAGATATATCTTAGTTATACCCTTTCAACGCAAGCATCTTAACATCACAAAGTTTTGTTAGTTGCGACACAAACAGCTCTATACGCCCGCATGCACACACGCAGTAGCACCCAAACAACCCACACACTATATACCTTTGCATTACACATACATACGCACGTGCACTGAAACTTACACAAATAACTATATATAGATATACATTGCCACGTGTACGCACGTGCACTATGTATATGCAGACGTAGAAATTCGGTATATAGACACAACCGAGTGACCTCTCAAGAGCATTTCACATCGGATTAACCTACCAACGAAGATGAATTCGGATGCGCACACACGTCACAGGCTATCAAATTTGGTTATATATACCACCGAGATGCATATTCAGCCGTCGTCCGCTTCTCGAAATCTCTGCATTTCATTAAGCTTTGAGCTTTCACGCGATGTGGAAACCGCTACTCTATGCACTATATATATACAGAACCTGCTGCTTTCGTTCTCTGAATGATAAGCGGAACCGCGAGCGCGACTCAGCGGTTCGTCGTGGATAACGCTTTATTCGCACAATACAATACGCAAGTGAGCGACGACAGACGGATTAGGAAATGCGGGTATTCTGGGGGGGATGTGCTGTCCCGAGGCGCGTTAAAGCTGCGTGTGAAGGAGTCGCCTGCTGAGTTGGATGCTGAGTGGGTTTTTAATGCTAATTCAGACTCGCCAGTTCAAATTGGCTTAGCTCCGGTAATCTCACGAGGACTCGACTGTACTGAAAGTTGAGAATTAATAAAGCCCTCGGCGAAGTGGTGAGTACAAGGGTATGGTTTAATTCTGAAAAAATGTATATAAAAGGAATAATATATTTAAAGAGTTGTATACATATATTTATATTTTCTTAATTGATAATGGTTATTTTTGCTGTCTCACAGAGTTAACTTTGTTTTACTATTGTGATGTGAAGTAGACGCTTCTAATTTTCATTTAGCCTCTCCGTAACATTTATAAAATACCACATCAGATGTATCAGAACTTTAGGAAAAGCTTTAAAAATTGTCGGCCACCAGCTCCTAAACATTAAAATTCCAATTTATTCCATAAAAATCTAATGCTACACGTGAACTGAGTGATGCAGTTTCGTCGTCATTTTTCAGAAATTCAGAGAAAAATATGCGCCATGAAAAAAAAGATAACGCTTTTTGAAATATTTTGAAAACGTATAGCTATCTAATAAAAATGTAAATAGACTTGATATCGTTTATACTAGATTATTCATATATAATAACAATACCTTTTATTTAAAAGATATTCTATTACAAAAAAAAGAAATTTTAAAAGATGGCAAAAATTTTATTTGCTCCAATGCAGATCGCGCATTCTTGTATTTAATTCAGAAGACATTAAAGCGCATACATCGCTGCGCGATTTTACCGCTTTTTAACCTCTAATAAAAAAAGCAACAACGACCTTCTCCAGCTAAATAATGTACATAGTTGCCTGGAAAACTCGTGGTGTTCTCTCTTTCTAGTGCAAAGAGAAATAAAAAAATGTTCGCTTCTCCCTCAAAATCAACTGGCACTTCGCAACATAACTCACCTCGAGCGCGCTTTCGGTATATAAAATCATAAAAAAATAACCATCCAAATGAGATGTACACATCGCGTATAACGCGAGTTCTCAGTCCGTACCTCAATAATGCATCCTCCATCGTCCGTGTACTCTATACAATACTGTCAGAAATATACACGTGTGTGTTTTTGAATTAGCAACGGTGACCCGAGGGTTATACGCACATCGGTGATCCACGCCCCTCGTAAACTCAGCCAGTGCGTGAGAGGTAAGAAAAGGTCTTCTCCCGCTTAATCGGCCAACTCGCGAGCTGCTCGTGCTGAGAGAAGTAAGCACGGCGAAGGACGAAAGAAATAGAAAGAGAGGGAGAGAGAGAGAGAAAGGTCGGATTTATATAGCGGACGAAGAAGCTTAATACGGATGCCTGAGAGATCCTTTGGAACGAAGGGAAGAAGGTGCGAGGTTCAAGAGGGTGGCGTATATAGATGTATTATGGAACACCGTGGTTTTGGGGCGTTAAAAAAAAGATTTGCGCCGCGAGCTGTACGTTACTTTTATGCCGGTCGGATTGATTTTAAATATTTAAATTAATAATGGAATGCGTCTCTCTGCTATGTACAAATATACACGCACGATTCCAACGCTGAATTATTGAACTGAATGTATATAGAGGAGTGTGTAATATGAAAGTTATAAGGGTATATGCGAGCGAATGAACTGATCTATGACCGCGTTGGGTCGGTGAGCATTATTTCTTTTTATGAGAAAAGACAGTTGTGCTGTGGGGAAACCCGAAATAATTTACTAAAGATTTGGGGCAATATTTTGCGAACGAATTGCGAGTAGAAATCTATTAATATACGCGCATTTGAATGAATTTCACGTGAAATTAGTATAATAAATATTAAAAATTTATATGTAATGGTGTATTTTATAAGTTATATTATCTGCGAACATTTTATCTTCCGAAATAATATTAAAAATTTTATAAGGTATGCGTATAGTATTCGAGAATTCATGTTTTTTTAAAAAGAGATTGCTATTGACCATGAATCCTTATATAATTTCCAATTAATATGACAAAAGTTATGACCCCGGAAGATGGAATTCGTCCTTGTTATAATTTGTGATTTACGAGGTCGCAATGACTTCTCTCACAGTGACAATTAGTCGTGTTACTCTGCTCTAACCATAATTCAAGGAATAACAAATGTCTGCATACAATATCGCATTCTCGAATTTACAATACGATTTCACATGTATTTATTCCAAGCAACAAGCCATGAACACGACAAACTGTATGGTAATTTTATTTATTCAGTTGTATTATACTCCATAGTATTGTACTCTACGTATAAGCATTTGATATTTATACATATTCTTGTTTTAAATGATCAGCAATAATAATAATAATAGATCAATATCATCATTATTTTCCTTCAGCTCATCAAAAGCTATCAGTTTTGTCGATAGAAAGACGAGCCACAAAACGTATCGCTCACCGTCATCGTTATACAGAACATCCTCACATATACGTATATGTGCGTGGATGTGTGTATGGGAAAACGTGCGTATACATTATTGCGATATCGAACCAGTCTTAATCCTAACCATTGCCGAGTCTACCAAGGAAAATCCGTCGGGGTCTCGTCAACGGCGCGTACGGGTAACAAGAGCTTTTTAAGAGCTTCTGCGCCATTTACGACAGTCAATGAGCCTTTTTTTGTTAGTATCGGGGGTCACTCGCAAAGTATACGCTTACATCGAGGCCTAGGCAGGCTTAGAGCAACTGAAAAAGGTCACTTTTTTGGTCACACAGACTGGAAAATTACGCAGGACACGCGATTTTATCTCGATAAGCCGAAGATTACGAGATGACGTTTTTTTTACGTCCTTTTATGATGAGAGAGTCTTTTGAAATACAAAGTGAATAAAAACATAGTGAATATATGATCTTGTTTCATTTTTTAATATATAGGTTTGTATAACATTTTATACATAAAAAAACACGACGATTCGATATTTTTCGAGGTTTTCCTGCATTTGCGTATTTTATATATGACCTCGATTGATTTCATTTCAACGTACATTGAATGATATCAAATAACGTTCTTATAACAGAAAAAATTATTGTTTTTCATCGCGGTGAATTTTCATGAATTTATACGAGATAAAAAATTATATATTACCAATATGTTATTCACGAAAATTTATTTTAATTTTATTTATTAAACAAGTTTTTCAACTAAATCTTGTATTTTCCTTAATCTCAAATAAAAATTTATAGCCAGGTCGATTGGTACCGTCGTAATAAAATCGAATAAGTCGTCGCTTTTCCAATCCTGTAGTATAACTTAATGTTTGAACTCATAAAAGTATCAAGAAAAACATAAAATAATTTTATTAGTTTTGTCGGTAATTAATGAAATAATTTTCAATAGTATACTAAAATTTATCTATAAAGTTAGAATAAAATTCCATAAAATACTTTATTCCATCGATGACAATAAAAAACTGTAACTTACCGTTTAAGGAACAATTGCATTATCTCAGCGCAATCTCCATTCGATCAGACATGACGCAATTATTTATTCCGAACAAAAGATCAGTCACTAAACAGCGACACTAAATGCCTGCCGTAAGGGGAAAAACAATAAAAGTCAATTACGGAGTCGCGCAACGAATACGCGACGCGATATCGGATTCCCTCGCTAATAAATCAAACGAACGCGCCGTCCGCACGAGTTTTTCCGATATAAAACAGAGCAGCAGCAGCAGCCACTCCTATATTCCTTCTTTCTAGATTAGTTTACAAAGGCATTTGCCGTCGGCGCATACTAGCATACCACCACCTCGCATCTTCGTGACCTAAAAATTCTCGGAATCACTCTCAGATATCCGTCACATTTGCAAGGGGTGAAAAAAAAAATATTGTAACTCCGACAAAGATTAGACGGGCAGAAATTCACTCATCGAGACCCAAATCCTGACGTATATACATATATATAAAAACTATATACATTTCCAAGGTTATCGAGTTCGAAGGCTAATTGACGAATATCTCGCGCTCTACCTCGTTCAGCTTATAATGCACGCCTGCAGCGCATGGGAGGATAATGCGCGCGGATTATATACTCACGCGTCGCGTGGAAAATGATACATCGGCGCATTCGCACCCGGTATAAACGAGACGTGGGACGACGTTAGTAATTCATATACATATATACACACACATATGTGTGTGCGTGTATAAGAGCCACCAAACAAATCGAATATGCAAGGGTGAAAGTATACATGGATATGCTTATGGTGAAATTAATAGAGCGGGATTTGCGCATCCCGTAGCTCACGCGGCGCTTTTAAGAGCTCTGAGGCTGGGGAAGGCTGCTGTACGCGCCGTGAAAATATAGGTCGAGCGAGTGCTCGGCCCGGGAGGAGTTAATCTTTATCTTCTTTGTTATTTTTAAAAATGCCAGCCGGATAATGCTATATAGGAGGTATAAAAGATTGCACCAAGTTATTTTTCTTCGTACGCGTAATCAATTTGTTTTTTTGTTTTTCTTTAAGTTTAAACGGTTTTGCTGGAATTTTATTAATTGTCGTATAATTGTCTGGTATTCTATGGGACATTGATGTGATTTGGAAAATTGTTTAAATACAAAAATAATATAGGTTAATCATTTGTTTTGAAGTCGTTAAACTTAGAAGACCTACATTTTTTTCAATTTTATGAAGAAAAATTGAAACGGCAAGCCATCATTATGAAACGTTCTCCGAATTATTTATAGATTCCACCATGACATCGGTAACCTAGATATACACTAGACCTAAATACCATTCAATGACGTTTAACGGTGTATTATAGAAATTCCCAACACGCCACTGGAATAAAAAATCCTTAACAATTACTGTACCTTTTACAATCCCTATAAAGTCTATTAATCAAAACCAAACGATAAACCAAAACGAAATTTCAGAACGAAATTCAAAATTCAATTAAATAACTATTCTCTCACCTAATCGAACATGAAGCCACTTGAATATTCGTTTCTCTTCGAGTACCCGCTGTCAAAACCAATTTGCACTCGGTCACGCAATACCGAAACTATATTATCTGCTCTTGTTATCATTTCAATATTTTTCGCTAATTGAAAAACAAATAGAACATCATGATGTTCTATATATTGATAATAATCCACATAGATCAGACAGTTTCTACGTTTACAAATTACCGCGAAGAAATTAAAAATTATTCGTCGATGATAATTGGGTCGCGGAAGACCTTTTCTGCTGCACTGTATATATAGCGCATCTCCGGGATTCCCTGCTCCCATAAATTGCAACTCTGCGCTGTCGCAGGGGGATACGCGCGCGTAGACGTACTCGAGCAGTATACTGCATATATATACCTATAAGAGTGTATGTATGTATGCCTCTATACATACATATACAGAAGCCCATAAAAAGGACTCTAGTGAGTAGCAGCAGCAGCAGCCATACGTATGTTTTCTTCACGCACACTGTGTACGGGAGGAAGCGAGAAAAGTGGGACGCGCGCCGCACAGTATACGTGACCCTACATATATATATACATTCACGTGCCTTGCGTTCCCGCGTCGGAGAAAGAGAGAGAGAGTCGTACGAAGTGGCGTATATATTCGACTCGCGGGAGTCTTTTTTTAACGCGAGGGTGTGCGAGTTCCGCGTCGCGAGACCTATATATATATAGAGAGAGAGGTAAGGGAGGTGAACGGTTAACGACGCATCGCGTAAACGCGAGACAGCGTTTTTCACGTGTTTATTTCCAGTCGCTGAGGGGTCGTGCGTGTGAAAAAGAGAAATAGAGGGGGAAGGGAAGGATGGGAGCGTCTGCTGAGCTTTGACGATCGACTGGAGATTTGCTCATGATGAATTGGTCCGAGCAGTTGCGATAGTGTGGTAGAATTGAAACGTCGTTGATCGCTGATGCGTCACAATTGTAAATGTGTAAATAGTAGGAAGACGTATGATGCACATACTGCAGATCATGATACTTTTTGTATGTGTTTACGTAAAATGTGATGTTCGGGGGTTCGTTACATTTAATGAATGGGAGTAAAACGTGCAGTGATATTTATCAATGAAGCTTTACTATCATTAAATGGTACAAATATATCGCGATAAATTAAAAAGCATTTTTTTTTTATTTCGTAAAAGAACAGGTATTATGAACTAATTTTCAAAATTCTCACGTTTATGCACTTAAAGTTTGTAAAATTATAAATTTTATCTAGTTATTATATATATTTTATATAAAATAATTTTTATCTTCAATTTGGTTGGATAAAATAAATCACTGCTGGACTTATGTTGTTACGTTTTCCGCATACTGACAGTTTTAAATGAAAAAGACCCATTTGAAGATAGTAAATACAAACTTTTTCCGATTTAAAAAAAAATGGACTCATATCGTTATGCCTCGGAGCCACTGATGTATACTTGTTTATTTACATATTATAAGTTTATTGAACTTTGTTTGGACACTTTTTAAAGTAAATGAACATCAAAATATGTTCACGCTTTTAAAAGCAAAAACGAGAAATATAAATAGATAAAAAAAGTCTAAATTAACATTATCGAAATTTCAAAGAATATCTCTCTATATGCCCATATAAAATATCGCAACGTTAACAGTTAATTAAAAACAAATAATTAAATATTTGTATAAATGCTTATGTACTTGTAAAGAAATATAGCCTTAGTGTTTATCCAGACAACATGGTTTTGCTTAATTATTTAATAATCAATAAATTAATAAAGTTTGTTTGTATAACAAACACGAGCAAACACTTGTTTTTCTTTATTTCAAATATGCCGTACGAATACGAGTTAATTTTTAGTGTTTATCAAATATGAAAGAAAAGGAAAAAAATGCCCTTTACATGTAATGAAGTACCTACAGCGCTCACGAACGGCAACACAATAATAAATAAAACACATGAATATAAAGGGTCAAGGTATTACTCTATATTATTAGGATAAAAAAAGCCAAGACTAAAACATTCTCAAGGGATCAAACTGCGTACGAAAATTGAAGGAAAGGTAAGCTCTCGTGGAAAAAAGGCCACTTAACATGCCGCTAAATAAAAAGTATTATCCACAGTTCGTAGAAATGAAAAACGTGGTAAATGAATTTTGCGAAAAAAAAATGGTTAGATAAAACTAGTTCATTACCATAGTTGAAATGCGCTTTATCCAGTTGAAATTGCATATTTAAACTTAAACATAATAATAAGATTAATTAGCGGATAAAACTTACAACGGTTTATCTTATTTATTCGTAAATATTAATTAAAATTTTACCGTTGTCAAAACAAAAAAAATTATGTCTGTTTACTAAATATATTTGCGATAACGTTTCACCAGTACAGTAGTTAGAAAATAGGTTAAAAAAATTATCAAATATTTAATATCAACTAAATTTTATTGTTAATAAAATACTTTTACGGCCTTGACCGGATACTTTAATTTCATTTGAGGAAAAAATTGTTAAATTAATATTTGCAGACATACATATTGGGTTAATCGTATACGTATAAAAGAAAAAATACCAATATAAAAGTTAAAATATGCAATGCGATTCAATTGATATTTTAATGCTTCAAAAAGTTAAAATTAATTTATCCGACTTTTTATGAAATGTATTCGAATTTTTATATTGTATTTTTCTATTTAACTTCCTTGAAAGAATTTTTTCGCTAGAACACTGTAAAATGTTATTCTCTGAAACGTTACACTTTAGTTTAGTTTTGTCTTTTATACTTAGCCGTAGCCTTTGCTCCTAGAACGAGGCTAAATAGATGATTTGGTTATGAAGTTGCACAATGTCACAGTTGCTTACAACTCAAAATGTCGATAAAGTCGATTTTTATAACTTATAATTGCACTTGATTGAAGTAAAATCCCAGAGGGCATTTTTTCCCTTGAAGATAAACATTCGAAACCGATCAGACAGTACGTGCATAGTCCCTATAGACATCTTTCTTCGAGCCCATAAATGATTGGAAGGATAAGAAAAAAGTAGGTCAAACCTCCCGAGATTATAAAAGTAGAATGTTTTTACGAAGTTCGATAGATTTGGATCTATTATGAAGGTGGTACATTCGCAATCATGTTGATTTATCTTTGAAAGTACGCAGTATTTCTCTAGGATTAATTTACTGTTACTTCTTCGTTAATATTACTTTCCAAGATGAACTTTTTCTCATCAAAAAAACAAATCAATACCGAACATTTTCTCAATATCTTAAGCCCATTTTAATATTAATTTAAATATATATATATTTATTCCCTATACAACAATTACTAAACAAAATAATTCCTAACTTCCGTTCAACACGCGTCAACCTAGAATTATTTCCACGTCTCTGGTATATCCAGTGACGAAGCGTTTCGCGTTCTCTTGCCAAGAGTATAGCATACCTATATATATATATATATATATATATACACACACATCCCTTTCGACACCTCGAACATTGACTGTGTCTTTGTCTTAGTAAACCCTCGAGTTTCCATCCCCACAGACGGTAATACAACGACATCTACTAGTTGTGTCCCCGCCACGAATCCTCTTTGCAAGTGTTCTGACACTCCTCGGCAATTCTACGACTACGAGCCATTTTTAGGGGTCGCTCAGAAATGTAGCAGGATAGGACGACAAACCACACGATAATTGACTTGCAAACGCGCGGGTGAATTGCTTTCGTGAGCGTGAATGTTAATGGACGCGGTTACTTGGACGCGGAAGCTCGGGAAAATTCGTGATACGAATGCGCCAAGTGTCGAGGGGAATAGCCGTACTATGCGATTCCAGAAATATCTCGACTGAAATAACAAGGGCTGAAAGTGCCTCGCATGCTAGATTTTCGAATACTTTGAATTTTAAGGTGGATTATTTGATTAAATTTCATATAAATTTTAAAAATTCGTATATAATTCTGCTTTTCAACGAAATGTAAATATGGAAAATTTCGTTCTCATACTTGGACGTGAGAATTACATTGTTTTATAAAAACACAGCTTTCAAGCGAAATTCAATGCACAGATAGTTTTTAACTTTTAAATGGGTTCCGCTGACCAATCTATACCACTCTTGCGGATATTTGTGCCACTAGGTGCGTCTGTCGAAACACAATCGGTTCAAATTGACAAAATATAGCATGCGCAAAGAGAGCGAGGATTTAAAAAAAAACAGCAGCGTAAACACGAAACATCATCATCACCAGTGCTTTTTCATGCGATTGACCTAGTACTTTTAGCAATTTTCCTTGATTGAAAAACATTCAAATAAACCATCATGGTTACATTTAATAATAAATTAAAAAAAAGAGAAAAATTCGATTACTCCATTATACACACATCCAATTTCGTATAGCATGTATCCGCCTAAGCCGCGAAAACTCACTTATCACGACAATCTCTCTCATCAATCCATTCTGTTCTCTCTGTTGCAGGATCCTTTATCTCTCTCTCTGATTCTCCTTCTGGCCAAGGATTCACGCGACGCACTCTGCACGCACAAGAACCGGAAGACAAAAGCTCGGTCTACTCCACGTATCGTCATCGTCCTACAAGCGAGACGATCTAGTGACGGATAGGCAACGTGGTCGTTGCAAAGGGGCCAAGGCCACTATTAGTCGACGCTGATCTAATCCAATTATCGTTGCTACTGTTATATATATATATAGACCACGAAGCTGGTAACACATCGCAGCAGCTTTTCGGCGAGACGGACGGATCGAGAGATTTTTCAGGATGACAATGTCAGCCGCTGCTGAAGTGGACGACAGCGCACGAACGAGTCGCGTGAGTAGTTCGTGATGCGAGCGTGTATGTCATGTTTTGAGGGGTGACGGAGGAGGGAGGAGGGGTTGACGGCAAGGAAGACCGATGGGGCACCGGAGGACGCGTGCACGGCTCTTGACGGTAATGCGATATAGAAGGCGCAATGTGGGTCATGCGCGTGGGTAAATTGAAAATTGCGTTACACGTTGATACGACGTTTGAAAGGGGGATTTCCATCGTGATCCTATTTTTTCTCCTTTTTTTGTAATTTCAATGCAGGCTGTGCTTTTACGTTCGGCTTTTTGGGGTTCCCGGTGCAACGACGATGTAGCGTCTCGAAATAACGTAATATATAGGCTTGACATTGATGCATTAAACTTGACATTACACTATTCCATGTAGCAAAAATCATCGTGAAAATGTGCACTAAAAAATAATTTTTAAAAAATCAGGATGCCAATAAATATAATGTCGCATAAGAATAATTTTATTTTTTTTTACTTCTGTCTTCGAGCCAAAAATGAGAATTCTAATGAGAATTTCTGAACAGATTGGAGCTAAAAAACTATATACACAAAAATCATTAATGTACTGTTGTATAAAGCGTTGTAATTCAAATATTAACAAATTAATGTGTACATAAAACACCTATTATTTCGTTATTAATAGGATAGCAATTAAAATTGCTAACGGAACCGTTAGAATAGCTATAATGTTTAATCAGATTCACTTTCTCAAAATTAAAAAATTCTAAGATATACTTCTTACAATTAAAAGAGAAAATTTTTACTTTCTCTAAATATGCCGAATACTTTGGTATAAACCAGCCATCTTTACTTTACCAGAAAATCATATTCAACTTGTACACTTTTAATTTCACAGGTACTGAGAATCAACGCCGTAGGATCACCAATTTTCGAATGAATCCCAAGGTGAGTGGCGCTAGCGGTGGCAACGGGGACCGCGGCGACGGATCGGCGCACGGACGCCCGGCCGACATGTCGCGGCCGCACGAGGAGAACCTCACCTAGACCTGGATCTCGAGGCTGTTCGCGCGCCGGCAGCACATACGGTTCGTCCCCACATAATATACCTATTGTATACCAAAGGTATAAACAAAAATATTAACAAATATATCCTTTACAACTTGGTTGTAGGTCCATTGCGCGCGTCGAGGTCGCATGGTGGATGAGGGCGCAACGATGTCGTCGCCGCTGACGGGCGGCACGAGTCTGGGCGAGACGAGCAGTAGTAGCAGCGGTGGTAGCGGTGGCGGCGACGGTAGTGGCAGCGGCGTTGGTCTTCACTCTGAGGTTACTATTTCGGAGGTGAACTTCGAGACGGCAACGACGTGGAAGGTCCTCTGCACGACACTTGTCGTCGGTATCGCTCTAGTCACTGTATTTTGCAACGCCATCATCCTCATCGCTTTCTCCAAGTTCAAGCGGCTGAGAACTGCCTCGAATTGCCTCCTCGTCTCGCTCGCTGTCAGCGACTGCGGGGTGAGTTTTCTCTCTGCGTTAATGCAATTGGTAGGTACATTACGCAGGCATCATCGTGCGCATGTGTCATTTGTCCCCGAGTATCGAATGTAACTCGATGTGTTGTATGTAGGATATAATTATATATACGTTTTGTTGTTTGTTGTTGATCAAGGACGTGGTGGTTTTAACAGTGTGAAGTTTAATTAGATATAAGACCTTGTTACGAATTACGGTAATTAATGACTTTCGGTTTATTATCGATTTTTTAAATCGGAAGTTTGATGTTTACAATGTCGATGCTGACGTGTACGATATAGAGAAAATTAGAACATGACGTGAAATTTGCATGATTGAATAAAGGAAATCTCAAAATTAAACTATAGTAATACTTATTGGAAAATCAAAGTGCAGAATATGAGAAGCAATTATAAATAATTTACCTTGTATATGAAAAAATTAGAATACAAGTACTTTTAATTAAATTTTACTTGGAAACTTATATTGGAATTCGTACACGTGCTCAGTATCGCTTATTTTATAATTGGATTATCCACTCTTCGGTAATTCTTGTGTCGGAGGGCAATGCTGTTTAAACTTTATCGCGCATTTAATTTTTAATATTCCAAACACTTGTTTTGCATAGCCAGCTGAAATCGATGCGATGTTGCAACTCTCGACTTCGCGAAACTCGATGAGAATTCCTTTTCATAAAGTTTAAGCCACAACTTCAAAAACTATTTCAAAACCGTTACACATGAGTGCCGAAGAAATTTTAACAGCGCGAAACTTTTAATTAAAAATACAAGGAAATTTTCAAATAATATCAATGGTTTAATTAATTTAATATTATTTTTAAAACTTGCAAAATTTTCATCTTTGAATAATACTTAAAAAGAAAAAACTTCACTTTTTGCGTTGTTTATAAGTCTTATGGGACTTCACTTTATGTGTTCACATATATTCTTTTTCTTACGTTACCAATCATTGCCATAGATCAGAAAAATTACGCAGCTACCAACGGACAGAATTGTAAAATAAACGTATAAGCATGTGTTACATAGTGAATTGAAGTCCACTCTAGAATACAATGCACCCGATAAACTAACCCTCTTCCCATCACACATCATTCGCAACCTCTTACATACAACCACTTCCCGTATACACCCCCTTACGTAAACAAACAAAACGTTACAAAACTAATCACTCACGTACCCGCGCGGGTTAATTTGCTGAGTCCATATACGTACCCTATCATTTATTAAACTCGTAACGTCGTGGAACGGAGAACGAGAGCAAACTCTCTCTCTCTCTCTCTCTCTCTCTATATATATGATACGTACACGTCATAGGTGCCAGCGGGCCTATATGATTAAAGTCAAACACTGCGCATTCAACAGGTCGGGCTGACCCTGCCCTACAGCACGATAGCCGAGTTGTACGGCTACCAGGATCGCAGTGGCGACGGTGGCTTGGCTTCCTTACCAGCTGGCCTTTGTGCGCTACCATATTACGCCCTCATCGTCCTCTGCAGCGTCAGTGTCCTCGTCTCCGTGGCTATAGCCGTTGATCGGTTAACCTCACTAGCTCAGCCACTACGATACAAGAACATTATCACCCACAGCAGCATCGAACGATACATCGCTGTGTTCTGGGTGTACGCTACGGCGATGGGATTCGCGCCTATCATCCATGCGAGGATATTCGGCCTCGGCCAGTCGCTCAGGTATATATCTAATATTGTATATATATGAGAAATTCCACAATTTATTTCCCTCTTACGTTGACGAAGAAATTTTTGTGATCAAACTTACAGGATAAATTTTTTTTTGTTCTTTGGGAATCACTGAACATAGAAAAGAATAAGAACAAACTCAATTTGACGGTATAATTTTTTTCTGACAATAATTAGATTGTTTAAAAATGATTAAAAATAGCTTCAGTTTGATCCAAAATAATTCGATTAATAACAACTCAATATGAAATTCAGAAAGAAGAAAAAGAAACTACTCCCTAATGTTGAATTAGTGAAAAATCCACTAAAGATTAATTAAAATTCCCTTATGATATAGTAAATATTCACTAATTCTTAGTGGAAATACATAGAACTATCCACTAATTAAAAAAGAGGAGTTTCACTATCTTGAATAGTGGATATTTTCACTAAGATTATTGAATATTTACTATTTCATTAGTGAATATTCATACTAATGTTTCGGTGGAGCAATTTTAACTAATCTTTAGTAGATTTTTCACTAATTCAACTTTAGAGAGTAGAGAATGAGAGCTTTCCAAATCTTTTTTCAGAATTAGAAAATGTTTATTCCTTCAAAAGTTACGTGAGTTTGAAGTTGAGCTAAAATTCACTAAATACTGTAATGCATGTACGGATTCAATTGTTTTTTTTCAAATTCTCCCTTTGCCATCATACTTCGTCAGTTTCAAACCCAACTTTAAATTCACGCAACTTTTGAATGCATCAACATTTTCTAATTCTGAAAAGTGATTTGGAAAGCTCTTGTTTTCTAGTTTCTTTTTCTTCTTTCTGAATTTCTTATTGAGTTGTTATTTATGGAATTATTTTGGATCAAACTTATTCTTTTCTACTTTCAATAAGCCCCAAAGAACAAGAAAAAATTTATCCCGTGAGTGTACTCTCAAAATTGTTTCGTCAACGTAAAAGGGAAATAAATTGTGGAATTGCTCATATCTAAGCTGTGTTTGCATGTGCGAGATTTGATTGTAGGTTTGAAACTGAAAAGTGTCAAGGTCGATGAAAAAACGGGGTATATTTGTGGAGATGAATGTCGATGATATTTTCGTCCCTTTGTGTTCCAATATTGACCGTAGTTCTAATCATATATATATTTGTTTATTTTACGTCAATGTATGAGTAAAAGTGGCGTCAATTTCAAAGATATTGTAAAATGTTATTTGTTGAGTAGTTTCTATACCTTCAATTTTAATTTATTGTATGTAAACTAATTTTCCAGCCACATAAGAAAAATAGTATTAAAGTAAGGCAAAGTAGAGAGCAGCTATCTCTTTTAATTATTTTAGTTAAAAAGTTTCTAAAAGCACGCATCTTCTAATCCACAAAGCAGCTCAGCTACTTTTTCGCAGTTACCACTTTGGCGTACCCTTTTTGCGGTGATATTCTTTCGTGGAATCTACAAATTTCATAGAGTCCTTCTTTAAAGATTAACTGAACTCGAATAAATCCACCGCGACATGAACTAAGTGACCCAAAAAGACTCGCTGGGGAGGTTGGCAAGGTAGCTTTTTTTTATCAGCGCTATATACTGCGTATAATTTTATATGTCCGTTGTTTATTTTTGTTCTTTTTTTTCAACGCGGAATTCATTAATTAAATTGTGGTATAGCGTGTTACGTATATAAGTGTAGAATTGTTATACATTAATTGAGATGTCGAAAAAGGAGACATATTTATAATTTCTATATACATATCAGATTAATTGTTGACTTGATTACCAAGCTTTTTTAAATTATATCGTGTCTCAAAAAGAAAAATCAATTATAACGACGTTTTCAGAATTGATATCAAATCTTATAAAGTTTAATTATACTACATCATCTATGCTTACAGCTACTAATTCCAACGCGTTTGAATGTTATAAAATAACTTTTATTGATGTTGAAAAAAAATTAAAAATTATTTGAAAAACTGAATTTTATCTTTTTAATATTTTACACAGTTTATGTGTAGTGAAGTGTGTGTTATACTTTGTCTAACATACAGAAATGCGCGCGTTTGTGTCAGTGTGTTTTAACTCCGATTGAAGTAGTTAAGAACAGGAATGTTAAATAAAAAGTTTGCATGTTTGATTATTTTTTTTGTTCTTTATTTATCATAAGCAATATCATAAAAAATATTATAGTAATTAATTCCCTCAATAATATTAAAACAACATCTTCGATGCTTTCGATACCTATATTTCACTACTCACTTACATACGCTTTATAAGTTTCATAAATAATGTGATCCATTGTTAAGACTAATGGCCCAATAAATCTCATTTGCTTTAGTTTTGCAATCAAGAACTTTTAATTAGTTTTAATCCAAGCAATTCTCCAATTTACTTCAAGAAAAGTTATATTAGAGAAAGTCGATTTTTAGATGGCATTTATATTAACTGATTTCTGTGCCACGTATACGTACGACAACCTAAAAAATAAATTGGGTAATATATTCATACAAAATAATCATATTTCAGTAAAATATTTTTGGAATCTAAAAATAGTGACCTGAAGAAACTCAATAAAATATACATTTTCGTGAAACATAGCAATAACATTTAAAAAGTACATTTACGTGCACAAAAAAAAATAAAAATAAAAGTTCTATAAACATAGGCGACTTTTTTGCGTATAAATATCTCCCCTCCTCTTAACGATCCAGTTGCTAAAAGTCCTTTATGCTAAATTATTATAATGCGCGGGTGAAACAAACGTAGGGAAATTACACGCCAGAATTCCGTGCGTTTTTCCGAGCACCGTTGTGTATGCTCTCTTGTTATTCCCCTGTAATCCAACCGCTTTTCCCTACCACCATCCTCATAAAATGTTGGGTTGTATGCTCAAGCGAAAAGACCCACAAAGCACAAAACAGCATGCGTAAAACCAGCGAGTACAGAGCTGAATTCATATCATGCGTTATATTCTGGCGTGATTATGTAGAAAGCGTATATATATAGGGAAAGCTTTGCGACGCATACATGCAACGGTTCCAACGCGAAAACGTAAGTCTACGTACGTGGAAGTTTCTATAAGTTTATATAGATATAGATAGTCCTTGTTTGCTCTTCTCCGTACACGCGTAATCGAATCACCTTGCGCGTTCTCCTCACGGCCCGGCGTCACGTTCCTCAAACAATAGTTAGGTCTTCTGTAACGCAAGATCTCTATCTTTCTCTCACTTTTACACTCTCGGACCGTTTTTATGAGACAAGAGTTCTGCGTGCTCTTATATATGTGTGGTACCCGAGCGCGCAAATGTTGAGTCTGATGATGGCGCGTGAGCGGCGAAAATTGTCAATTTCACGCGGTAGGGAGTATCATATACCAGTGGTGGTATAATAGGTATTTGCCAACGGCATTTTCAGAGATAGAAGGGGTTGGTGATTTTGGGATGATTAGATGCGGGAATGGGAGTAGGGTTAATCTGATGGCGTTGGATTTTGGGTGGAAGGAGAATTAAACGGATGGTATAAAATCTCGTTTGCATAATATGTTTATTGTTATAATAGTATGACGAAATAATTCCCCATCGTTTAAACTTATTTTACTTTTATTAGGCCATTTGAAATTTAGCGTTTTGATAAACACAAATAACCCTTGTGACCTTTCGGCGTGGTATATAACGCAGCATTTATTTCATTGCGTGAACGATATAATATAATTTTATTTGTATAATCGGCATTTTTTTCTTATCCTTGAATATATTATAGACGTAATGACTTGCCAGTTAGTCGGCATTCGCACTGAATCTGTACAAATAACGAGTACCTCATTTTTATTTATAAAGATTCATTCATAGGCACACTTCAGCCGGATGGTCTTTAACGGCTGTTATAAAGAAAAACGCAGCGCCCGAGAAATCTACACCTATAGTCAATGCATTATTTATAAAGTTACAAAAATACGTCTCCTTTGTACGATCCAATAAGACATGTATTATGATCAAGTCTATTTCCATTCTCCGATTCAAAGAAGTTCAATAATGAAATGAGGCTCGAGGTTCTCCCTCTCTTTCACCCGCAAACGGTGTAACCTACTTTATCCCCCCGACGTATTCATCGAACCCCCACACCTTTATATCTTTCTCTCTTCTGTTATGGAGAATAAAATAATTTTATCGTCCTCGAGGATAAATCGTAGGAAAAAAAGAAACACGAGAGAATCCTACGAAGAAACTTGTGTATAACGAGTGCGCGCATATCGAGGTTCGTTGTGACAATTGCGTAATTGACGAGAGAAAGAGCACGAGAGAAAATTTTACATTATGTCATCGGTGGGTTACGACGTGCTTGGGGGAGGGGGGCTTATTTACGCTCCTTTCAACGCTCTCGAGATGTTAATATTTCTACCCACGTTGAAGGACCTAGCGATGCGCGTGAGCGTGGATGCGACCCAGAAAAAAAGTGAATCGAGTGCCGTTACCGTGTATAAATGTGATTCGTTTTCTCGCGATATGTAAATTTCATTACTGGCAATTTTTCCGGTTTCGGCACATTTATGATGTTGTTTCGTTGCGCGCGCACGCGGAAAAATATAAAAATAACCATCGATACCGCTGGTAGTAAATAAAAGTTTAAATCCACTAAAAAATGTATAAAAACAATAAATATTGGCTTCGTTGAATTGATTTACGGAAAATCGTGAATTTCATCAACTATTTTAGTACTTCGTAGATATCCGAATTTTAGCGGTATTAAATTGTTCTAATTTCCAATTTGAGATGTAATTTCAAAGTATCAATTGATTTAGGCAATAGATTTCCGCTAGTCGAAAATGAAATTCTCCGAAATTAGCTGACCCAAATGTATTTGGGTTTAAATGTAACACTTGCTAATGTTATTAATCTAATACCATTATTAGCCGCGAACTCAAAAATCTCTTTTTACCTATTGGAAATAGTAGTGGTTTCGGTTATAAACGGATACCTTAATTCAATTTCGTCAACGTACCATTCGAATCTATCACGCTATTCATACTGCAACTCTGCATTACAGTTGCGTCATATTCGAAATTCATAGCTCGTGCATCGAACACGAGCTTATAATTAAATAACGCTGCATAATATATAACAAATAGCCTATAATATTATCACTAAATCTATACAGAATTACGTAACAAGTAAATACAACGTGCCAATAACGGAATTGGTCAATTAAATTCTAATATGATATTATTAATGTACATGAAAAGTCCTCTACAAATAATAAACGAGTATACTATACTACCCACGTATATGCAAACGATCAGATGTGAATTATAAAAAATCGCACAGGATGTGAAAAAGAACAAAAAAATTCAATAAAAATAAAAAAAAAAGAAAATAGATCATAAGATATAAACTCCATTACGCGCAAGCGAACGACATAATGCGGAACGAAGCAACGCGCTTGGGCAAGGAAAGCTACATATATATCCATGAGAAAACGCAATTTACGGCTCGGCAAGGACGCAAAACTCGCGTACACGCGTTTCCGGCCGTCGCCCTCGCGTTGGTCGCAACTCCTACTTCTCGCTGCCTTCCGACATATATATAAACCAGTCGATTCAATAATCTGCGAGTCGCGCGCGTGAGACTTTGCCGACGACGGCGCACGGATGCACCTTGTATATATATATATATGTATGTATGTGGTTTATGTGCGGATTTTTAAAATATAGGACACGCGACAAGATCGAGATCGGGGTTCATTTATCCGATGTGAAATCGATGGCGCGATGCGTTTGCAGACATGTGTGATGTCCGTGGCGAATTTATGTGGGTTTCGTTATAGACATAGTGTACATCGTGAAGTTAATGTAACCGATAGATATATAAAATTGACACATGGGCAAACACATCGTAAATATTAAAGTAATACGCCTGTTCGTATAAGTATATAATCATGATTCTATAGAGAGAATATATGAAAGTTGACTTCTGATTAAATGAAAGAACTTTTATATACGTTTTCGCAGCGAACTATATAGAATATAACGTTAAATTCTTATATACGCATAAAATAAATATTTTATCGTTCTTCGTGTGTATATATACATATCGCTAGACAATAAGCTCACTTTATGAGAGAATATTGTATTTTTTACGTCTCCACTTGGCGCAAATGTTATTTCCATCGAATCAAAACTTTCTTGCCTTTGTGCGATGAAAAACAAATAAAACTGACTCACGATATCTATACCATGAAGTAAATTACAATTACATTTTCTTATATACAAAGAAACTATATGTTATGCATCAAAACGCAAAATTATCAAAATATGTTTATATATAAAATTTTAAATTATACTACCATCCAAACCCATGGAGAAGCTCGTTTAAAACTGCAACACTGTACTTACCCTTAGGCCACAACGAATTCCTTAATTACAACATCATTCGGCCACTCAAACAACAGCAGAAGATTGCATTGGACTCGTATGGCGCCGCGTCAACACCATCTGCGACGGTTGCAGTTACGCGCTTGACCGTATACGCTTGCTGAGGTTTACACGCGCGTGCGGGGACAACATATACACATTTGCCCCATGCTGTTCATGCAGTTCGCCGAGCTTTCATACACATATATATATATATATATATATAAAGTGCGCGCTGTACGCGGCAGCGTAAATATACGCGCAAGTATAATAACTGGATGAGGGAATATCGCGTGAAAT
This sequence comes from Torymus tubicola, assembly GCA_035583055.1. Classification (NCBI taxonomy): domain Eukaryota; kingdom Metazoa; phylum Arthropoda; class Insecta; order Hymenoptera; family Torymidae; genus Torymus; species Torymus tubicola. The sequence continues at coordinate 4,451 of JAWWEQ010040691.1, read as the reverse complement.
TATTTATTTCTGCAATATCGCGCGCGAATATATATACGTTTATATTTGCCATTATACCGCGAAATGCGCTCTTGCAAGCGTTCCTTTTTCTGTATATTGGCGGCTGCGTTTGTTTCTTTTTGGTCGTCACTACCGCGTTCTCTTAAATTGAAATGCGAAATAATCATTGCGATATGGAAGTAGGTTACAATAGAATATTATTGTTTTTTCGATATCTATATAGAGTCAAGAGTATTGTTATTGCGTTGAAAAAATGTTACAGAGCAGTATGTATAATAGATTGAATTTGTTCAGGGAATTCTATTTGTGAAAAAAAATATAGTTTTACTATATTTTTTAACTATGTACATTCTATCGAATAATGTATAGATTCAATTATTTACTAAAAATAAGGTTTAAAAGTAATTTAAAAAAAGTCTAGTGTGTTAATATTAGAGCGGGTTACATTTTACCACACGACCGCAATTATTTTATCAATAATATATAGCGTACAGGTTTTTATAGCAATTTCATGATCTCGAGTTAAGTGCGCATAAGATACACTTTAGTATCTGAATCCATGTATCTGTATATTTTTCCCTTTTACCGTATATATAGAAAAACCTACAGCAACATCAACTCTCGTAGTTTTATATTTTTCATAAAAGCATAGCGTAACTTCATATACAATCTACGTCATGCTTTCAAACGAAATTTAGCCTGCTATAAAGTCGGAACTCTGCGTTTTTTTACTTTTTATAAAAGCGAAAAAAATCAGGGCCTGCCTGTCGTAACATAAAAAGAGAATTCCTCCGTCAATCCCTGATTTCCTACATTTCATGCCGCGCTGTATATATACATCCTAACACACACACATAGACTCTCTCACCTTGCAACGCTATAAACAACCGTCGTTCACGCTCGCTCGCGCACGCACGCACGTATATTGCGCCTCGTAAAGTGCATTTTCGGCACCGCAATATCGTGGCGTGGCAAACTTTTCGAGCCGGCATCGGTGTACATATATACAGAGTTATACACACTTCTGGGCGCGCGCAATTGCGCAGCGAAATAATTAAAGCGGCGAGACTGTGGCTGGCAACAAGTTTCTCGTTTAAGTATAATGCCGCCGCGTACCATTATACGTACGATGCGCCTTGATTCATTATACCGCGTGAGGGTGAGAGCTACGCGCGCAAAGCTGTATAAGTGAATTTGGGGAGACGAGCCGTTTGATTGATCGCGCGTCGCGCGCGCTTACACGCGAAAAGCGGCTGTTGTATTGAATTAACAGCGCGCGAATTCGACGGCTGTGCTGCTATATATATCGGTGGTATGTCGCTATACGCGCCGCGGAATTAGTGTCGCAGCAACAGTGATGCTGTCGGGAAAATTGGTTTTGTGAATTTTGAAGGTTTCTGATGAGATAAATTGATATATATGTGGGAATAATGTGCCAACATATCGTAGGTATTTATTGAAATGCATATTTATAGATGTATATGGCTTTTACAATTGTAACTTGGATATGAGAGTATATTAATAGCTATGATGATAATTACGTTAACAAATTGTTATTTATACTTTATTGCCCAGTATAATTTAAAATTAAATTTAAAATTTAACATTATTTCATAGAATATGTTATATTTTTCATTACAATAATTTAATTTTATGAAAAACTTTAATACTTCTTGAACCATTTCTTAAACTATAATATTATTATATATTAAACTCCATAAACCTTTTAATAAAGTTCATAGCTATACCTTTAAAACTATAATAATAAGGAGATTTAACAACTCGAGAGGATTAAATATTCTTTAAGAGCAATAATATTCTATCAAAGTTAAATTCAGCAAAACCACGATTCTCGATTATTTTACTTAAGGAGCTGGTTTATTAGTTTAAGAGCATCTATAATAACTTCCTGTCGGGCGACCGGAGGAGCCAAAGAGGGAAAAAGTTACCCGTTTCAAACTTATTGGCGTATATAAGCAACTCGTGTCCGTTCGTGAGTGCGCGCGCGCACATACATATACACACATGCCAGCGTATATTGCGAAAAATGGCCTCCATAAAACCGGTCACTTTCGGGGTCACTCAACCTTTTAGCCTCGATGTTACATGCGTCCCGAGTTCGCGCAGGCTAATATACGTTTTTATATAAGACCAGCGGCGGAACGAGGTAAAGTTCGTTGTTCCCGTCCTTTTCTTGGAAAAATATATCTTTACTTTGGGAGTGTGAGGCTCTCAATAAAAAGTCTGCGTTAACTGCGTCGCCATGGTATTCATATTTTTCAATGATTTATATTCGCGAATGGTTTTGGTGAACATTGATTTACTTGAACTACTTGTGCCTTCTGATTTTTTAAACATCACAATAATTGTAAAATATAATCTCTAAAGTTGAATTAGTGAAAAAACCACTAAAAATTAGTTTAAATTACTCCACCGAATTATTATTGGATAAATACTAATTCTTAGCTGAAATATATGAAAATATTTACTATTTCAAATACTGAGTTCTACTTTTTTAAATAGTAAACATTTCCATATTTTTCTACTAAAAATTAGTGAATAATCACTAATTTATTAGTGAATACCTACTAATGTTTGGAGCAATTTTAACTAATCTTTAGTGGTTTTTCACTAATTCAACTTTAGAGAGTACTTATAATATGTTATATAATACTAAATGTTAGCTCAAGAATCGTAAAATTTTTATTTTATAGAAAATACGAACTTATGTTGTTTAAATTGTGAAACACCGTACAGTACAGCCTTCACTTAAAATGTTTTTTTTCCTGTAAACATTTACGAAAGTTAGTAAAAGTTACTGAAAGCTGAACTTTGTAGCTATGACGTTGATTCCAGCAGGTTTTCACTTATGACGTTAATCCAAGTTTTTTCAAAAACAACGTTTTCTCGTTGCACGAAATATATAGAATAAAAAATTTAATGTCGATATTGAAATATAATTGATAAAATTATATTACTGCAAAAAAACGTAAAAGCAAAGGAAATGTTTAAATAAAACTAAATACATTTTATAATAAAATATCTTAAAACGCGTATACAACTTACGATTCAACGACTCAGACATATTTTATAATTTGCGTTAAACGAAACAACAATTTATCTATACCACTCAAAAAATAACAGCTCAATGTGTAATCCCTTAATCCATGCGCCGAGACTCGCGAACTGTATGACAAATTGACCCTCTCCGGTGAGCCATTTAACGCAAAACATCGAACTCATCGTTGCGTGCGACGCGCTCGCGATTTACAGTTCTGCGGTGCGCTCACCGCGGATTAGTATTGAATCGCCGCCGACAATGTGATACAGATATATGTATATCCAATCAGTGTCCCGGACCTGCGACTCGAAATTTTCCACCAAGCCACACGGCTTTTAAATTTGACTGCATATTATGTACAACTGTGTATCGGAGATATCGAAGAATATGATATTAGTTATCGATACAAACAAACTTAGGTATAAACAATTTTTACATGTCAAATGATTGTTAATGAGAGATGTATTGTTTCCATGTAATATGTACGTAATTGATATTCGGGTATAATGAATAGCAAATAGATCAATTATCGTTAAGAACAAACGAAATTTAAGCATATATATATATATATGTGTGTGTGTGTGTGTGTTTGCTTTATCAATAATTTTCCATCTCAATTCACACAGTGATTGAGAACAATTGTAGCCTCATTTATACGAGATATTTAGTATTCTAGACACAATAAAAAAAAGTGATTAAACCGCCAACCTATTGTTTGCACTATGAAATTCTTTGAATTTTTCCCCACGTGACAAATTACTTCGTATACCACGTAAATATCTATACATCAGCTACAGTGACTCTCCATTCTTCTCATTCTATCTCTAATTAACCTTCTGAAAGTTCTTCTAACTCTATAAAGCAATCACTCAGCCGTTACTTGCCTTCCCGCCTAACTCCTCCCCCATCTCCTTCTCACTCTCTTCACTCCTTCTCGATGAACAGCCTCAAAAGCGTTTCCCATTGACTAACTAATCCAGTAAGTGCGCGCGCGCACGCTTCGGCGAGGTATAGCACTTAACGGGAGCGTGCATCAGCAGCGCGAGAAGATCGTTTTATCACGCCAAAGGAGCGCGTTGATGGTACGCGCAATTGAAATCCTCTCGCCTTTCTGCTCTCTCTCTCTCTCAGTCGTCTTTTCCTATATATATAAGGTTGCAAGTTCAGCGACGTCTCTCTCTCTCTCTCTCACGCGCGCGCGCACTATAATAAGGAAATTCAAGAATGATTTATACGTCACTTCAGCTTGATGAATAACCTGGGGACGCGAGCGCGCGCGCACCTTTGCTCGTCCGTGAAGTGCGCGTAATTTCATCCTCTCGCGCATTCAGCGAAAGATAAAAGAGCAGCAAAAGGGAGGAAGAAGGAACAAATTATATGTATGTATGTG